>JADLZK010007437.1:0-11730 GCA_015847255.1 Hyparrhenia diplandra
ATGCTCTAGAATCAACCAAAGTGTCAAAGATGGATCAAGTCTATGTGCTCTAGAATCAACATGTGTTCAAAGATGGATCAAACGCGCGGTGGTGGATGCCTGGGGTGTGGGGACCCTAAATATTGGGCCCCGAGACATTCCTCCAAACTACGAGAACCGCCGCCCGCTGCCACCCAAGAAACCTAGCCCGCTATCATCCCGCACCGAGGGACGCCCGACGGCGATGGACTGTGCCATTGGCCACGACGTCACATTACGCACGAACGGGGGCTTACCTGACGGCCCACAAAGCGGCCCAAATGGAGTCATCACGACGCGAAAGAGCTTATTACTCACGGCTGACAAGGTCATGGACCCTACAAACAACGAACCATGACGATCCACGCCGACGCCACCAAACCATGGCTCGGACTCACCACACATCTCGCGCTTCGGCCCCAGGTCGGCCTAGCTCACCGTAAAATTCCGGGAGAAATTCCGCCTGGTCCGAGGGGTGGCCTAGCTCACCACCCTCGGGCGCAGAAAAACTCCGCCGCCCGAGGGAGACCAGCCTCCATCCTCGCGCGAGGCAGTCCTCAATCCAGCTCCGCCTAGGGTCGCCACCCGGGCGCGGGAGGTTCCGGCCCCGAGGAAGGGAAAACCGCCGCGATTCACGCGATTGCACGGCAGCGCAGGCGCCGCGCTATCGATACGCCGGCCAAATCGAATCGCCAATCGCCTCCCCAATCCGACCGATGGGACGCAAAGCTCGAACCGCTGACGCGGTTACGCCACCCTGCACGGGAAACCGTGATGACACCGCTCATTTCCCCTGTAGCACCGCCAAAAACGCCACGCTGGGCCGTAACTTTCTGCACTTGACACGCATAGCCGCACCTTCGACCGCCTCGCCATGCGGATTGTGAGGGACGCCTCACGTGACCTCTGGCCGCCGCTGGGACGGCACGCCCACCATCGGATCCCGGACGCTAGTCTTCGCTAAGCAACATCCAAGCCAGCCAACCCCTAAGAAATAAGACATGCAACCGATGTAGCTCGGGAATTAGCCACCTAGGCCCACCGTGATAAACATTATCTCTCTCCTTCTCCTATAAAATGGGGAGTAATGCCTCATTAGAAAAGGAGGATTTTTGGGACTCAATTCCGCCACACAGTAGGAAATCCGCACACCACCACCACCATAACCACGATCGTGGGGCTTGAGACCGCTCTCCCCGCGGTCGCCTAAACCCTCACCTGTGCTCACCTTTGAGCTGGGTAACACGAGCGACACACCCCCTCGCGACGAGGGCCCCGCCGGGCCCAAACTGTGATAAACCGCTAAGCCCCCGTGTCCATCTTGGCGCCATTTACTATTGAGGGAGTGGCACACGGCTTATAAATTCTTATTGCCGGCACCCGAGGCACCCACCGCTCCTCAAACGCCGCATAGCTGGCGCTGCGCTGTAGGGCTCGCCGCGGTGCGTAATCTGCATCTCCGGCTTTGGCCCTCATGGCGTTTCCGCTTCGTTTCACCCTCGCCGCCGGAGCACGAAGCTCCCCGCTGACGAATCACCACCGCTTCTGAACGCCGCATTTGTGGCGCCGCCACAACTACGGTGATGATCCTTCCGCCCGACGCATCGGGTAGAAGCGGGAGGGCAAGATCGCCACCGCGGCAAAGCTCTCATCATCACGGCCGCCGCCAAGCGCGCGTAAGGCGATTCCATCAGCGCAGTAAGGCGCGGCCCAAGCAACGGATTCTCAACTCGCCGACGCATCCCCGGGCGCCGACTCGCGTAAGGGCTCCTGTGAACCCTATGCCCCGAAATACCTTACCCGCCACCCACTCGTGGCGTGGTACCCTCAAAACCCCTAATCGCCTGAAAAACGCCCCGGCCCCGGACATCCCTCGAGGGAGTCCCGCGAATCTCGCCGGGCGTGAAAACCTCGCCGGCCTTCGCCAGAGAGCACGAGCCGTACTCAATTCGCCGCCCACGGAGCGCTATCCCATGAATATTCACTGAGGAACGCTGCCCTCCACAGATGCGGACGCACCCTCGCCATGCCACTCCCTCCGGTTCAATCGGCCCGGTCCCGAGCCGAGGGATTCGGCTTCTACCGCCCGGAGAATCGAAATCTTCCTTCGACGTGACGGGCGCGACCGCACCATCGGCATGAAGACGAAGTACTATGACCCCACGCTGAATGCTTCAATGTCGAGGTCCCGCCACAGATGGCCGGCTCACCGACGCTCTCCAAATGAAGACGACGCTGACGCATCGCCACGACGAAGCTTCCAGCCACGGGCGGCTTTCGCCCTCGTCTATCCGGTGAGCGGCGTACGCACTCGCCGCCAAAAACGCCTAGCCTACGTAGATTTGCATGAACGAATCCGGGCGATCCGCCTCGACTCCGCGATCGGAGCAAAACATCCGGGCCGGGAGCGTGCTCGGGCCGAAAGCAAGCCCCGGAGGGCACCTCAAGCTCACAATGGCGGCGGACGCTGGGCGGACCGGGCCGGAGTGCCTCCAATCCCTCGCGATAGCGCCCCCGCTCAACAGAGCGCCCAACGCGGCGGGCGCCGCCATGTTGGTACGATGAAATGCCCGAGCCTCCACTACCGGTGGTAGGGCGCGATACGGAAGGCCTCCGCCAACTCTTGACAAGGCGGCGGTAACAGTGCTAGAGTTCCGCTTCCTCGATCGGGCCGCGGACGCCACGGGCGGCGCAGAGGATTCTCGGGCGAGCCTGCAGGGCTCCGGCCCACCCGGATCGTAGCCGAAGCCTCGCAAGGCGCCCCGGGAGCGCTCGACGCATAACCGCGTAAACGGGCCAGCCTCGGGAACGCATAGAAGACCCGCGACCGCGACCGCGACCGAGGCGCCGACCTCGTGGACGATCGAACGGAGCTGCTCGCCACGAAGGTGGCTCGCCCGGGACGCATAAGCGTGACGCAGGCGCATTGTGCGTGTCGAGGGACCGAGGGTACTCCCGATCTGCTCGGCCGCGCTCACCAGTGGACATCGGGAGGGCACCACCCCGCGCGGTCCGCCCCCGAGCCATCTCGGGTACACTGAGAGATCCGTCCCGAGGTATCGCCGGACGACCATCTACCGGGCATGCCGCCTCGCAGGCCCACGATGACAAAGTGATATTCAGAAATTTGCCCCTCATTTCCTCGAGTCCCGCTGTGAGCTTGGCTGGAACACCTTCCACCCAACCTCATATCAAACTCGGGCGGACTTGTGAGAACCTTCCGCTGTAACTTCCGTGGCACATACCTACGCCCCGTAACTCGTGGATCTCCTCGAAACCGCCGACAAAAATCCGACGATCCCTCGCGGGCTACATCCGGCGCTCCTCCAGCCGACCGAGCTCCCTAATGTGACAGATTCGACGCCATCGGGCCTTCTGGCCGCACCACTTTGCCGAGACCTCATGAAGAAGCCGGGCGCCGGACTCCCACCGAGGCAAACGAAGCCACATGGACATCGCCACCAAGTTCGCCAACGCGCAGGAGGCCGGCTTCTGGCTCGCTCAATCGTGGCTCGCAATGGAAAGCGCTAGGAAGAGGAGCCCGAGGGATCGCAACCCTCGGAGGGCAAGAAGAAAAAAGAGGAAAGATAAGAGCCGCAAGGGCAGGGCCACGCCTGCTTTATCGATGAAGACATGGTGGCCGCGGTCGATCGCAGGGGCCCCGCACCCCCGCCACAAGAAACCTTCGACTTTAGCATGCTCAAGAAGCCATGCCGTAACCATAGCTACCCGGCCAAGCATACCCTCGGGAGTGCAAGAGGGTACGCCAACATTTCGCCAAGCTCGCGGCCATCCCCGAGGGTGAAGAAGAAGAGGCTCCCGAGGGTGGCGCCAAGGGCAACGCAGGAGTTCCCAAGGTGAATAATCGCTTCATGATCTTCGGGCGGCAAAGCATCTCAAAGAACATGTCCGCGCGACAGCGAAGAAGCGAGCCGCCGGGAGTGTCTATGCCACGCGAGCCGCAAGAACCCGGCTACGCTAAAGTGGTCTGACTCAAGCCATCACCTTCGACCACCGGATCACCCCCAAAGACATCCCTAACCCGGGCTTATCCACTCGGTGGTGGGTCCCATCATCGCCAACACTCGCCTCACCAAAAGTCCTTATGGACTGAGGGAGCAGTCTCAACCTCATCTACGTAAGAAACCCTCGACCTCCTCGAGGTAGACAAGTCCAAGATCCGCCTCGAGGGCCTGCGATTCAATGGCGCTTGTCCCCCGCAAGCAAGCGCCTAAAGCCCCTCGCGCATCGACTTACCGGCTTTGCTTCGTGACCCTCTAACTTCGTGCAAGAGACTCTCACATTTGAGATCCTTGGGGTCCGGCGGGTACTTACCACGCACTCCTCGGCGCCCTCGCTACGCCAAGTTCATGGCTGTCCCAACTACACGCATTCAAGCTCAAGATGCCGGGCCGGCGGGTGTCATCACGACCCAGGCTCCCTCACACCATCATGCATACGCGCCGCGACGCGGAGAGCGCGGAGTATGCCGAGGCACCTCGCCATTGCCGAGGCACTCATCGCCGATGAAGCAGAAGCTTTGACGAAATCACGACGAGCATGAGGCCAAGCGCCGCTACTGGGAGCTTCGAGCCCTCCGGCACCAAGAAGATCCCACTCGATCCCAAGAACCCGAAGGGAGAAGCCGCCGACCATCAGCGCTCGGACTGATCCGAAATAGGAAGCCGCGGTCGCCGACTTCCTCCGCGCGAATGCCAAGACGCTTGCGTGGGGGGGACCCTCGACATGCCGCATACCGAGAGATGTCGAGCACTCCCTAGACATCCGCCGGGCTAAAGCCGGGCCATGCAAATGGGCTGGCGCTGTTTTGATGACGCCAAGCTTAAGATCATCCGGGCGAGGAGATCCACAAGCTACCGGGAGGCCGGATTCATAAAGGAAGTATTCCACCTCAGTGGTTAGCTAACTCGCACTAGTAGAGAAAAAAGAATGGGAATGACTGATGTGTGTGGACTACTAATTAGTCTCAACAAAGCATCCGAAAAGTTCTCTTCCTTTGCCTCGAATCGACCAAATTGTCGACTCCAATCAAGGGATGTGAAACGTTGTCCTTTCTGACGCTGCATTCCCGGCGTCACTGTGATCAAAATGAAAGAGTCCGACCAAATTTCGACTGTTTCATAACACCCTTCGGTATGTATTGTTATCTTCACCATGCCCCTTCGGACGAGGAACGCCTGGGCAACATACCAAATGCCGTGTGCATGCAAATCATCTTCGGGAACCTATTGAAGGATCGTGAGGCTCACGTCGACGACATAGTGGTCAAATCCAAGAAACGCCTGACTGCGGGCAATCTGGGAAACCTTCGAGCGCCTAAACAAGAAGGGAGTCAAGCTCAACCCCTCGTGCGCGACATTCGTCCCCCGAGGGATGCCGCCGTTTATCGCCTCAACGAGGCATCGGCAAAACCCCGATCAAGGTTGACGCGAATCACCAAGATGGGTCCGATCCAAGATCTCAAGGGAGTACAGAAGGTCATGGGTCGCCCTCGCTTCATTAAGCAGTTCCATCTCACGCCTTCGGGAGAAGGGTCTCGCCTCTACCGCCTCCTTCTCGAAGTCCAGCGCTTTGCTCGACCCCGAGAGGTCACAGGCCCGGCAACCAAGAAGCTCCTAACAAACCCACCGTCCTAGTACCGCCAAAACCCGTGAGAAACCCCGCTCTTATACGCCACAGCCCACTACCCGTAGTCGGGCCACGGTATCGAGCTGAGCTGGCCGAAGAGGGACACACGCAAGCGCTCAACGCCCCGCTTACTTCATCGAAGTCCTTCCGGCTACCTCAAGACAAGGTATTCGCAGATGCGTAGTTATTGTACGCCTCATCGCATCGCACGGCGAAACTTCGCCACTACTCTTTGCGCATCTAGCTGCCGCGTGGTATCCTCGCTCTCTGTGAGATCCTCAAACCGGTGAAGCCACGGAGAGTGGGCGGGCGGGCTGGAGCCTAAGTGGGCGTAAACTATATCGTCCCCCGCTAGCTTATCAAATTTCAAGTCCCGCCGACTTTTGTGGCCGAAAGTGATGACACGCAGCCTACCCCCATCCAAGCCGTAGTGGCCGACCATGTACTTTGATGGATCCATGATGAAGGCAGCGCTACCGGGTTTGTTTCATCTCACCCCTCGATTCACTAATGAGGTATGCCATCCGGACAGCATTTTCCCCGCTTCCAACAACGCCGCTGAATACGCAGGCGCCGTCAACGGCGTCTCCTGACAAGGCGAATTCTAACCCACGGTTTGAAACCAGGGGATTCGCGCTGGTCATCGACAAGTCATGAAGGCCGGCGCAAGCACGGCACTCAAGATGGAGGCGTATTGTCGGAAGTGCGCAAATTGAGGAAAATCTATGGGCTTGAACACAAGCATACGCCGAGACGCTGCCAACGAGGCCGCTGATGAATCCAGCCGGGCGTCGCAGGTACCGCTCCCTAACGCCTTCTTCGCCACCCGAGACCTCGATAAACCTCGCTGCAGTACACCCCTGAGTACCTCTGGGCTCTACGAGGGCGTCACACGCCAGCTCACACCTGAGCTATGGCGGTCGCATCAGCCCTCGACTAGAGAAAACCGCATGGAGTACTCTCACCCGAGTGAGAGCTACCCGAGGATAAGACCGAGGCTCGCCGCTAGTCCCGGCGATGCGAAATCCTTCGCACCGCATTGAGAGAAAGGGGAACTCTATAGAAGAGAGGAGCCTCGGAGTATACATGCGATGCATACCCTCTACCAAGGCCAAGAATTCTCGAGGACACTCACCGAGGGGAGTGCGCATCACGCCGCTCGGTGACTCTAGTCGGTAAAGTCTTCGTGCAAGGCTTCTATCGCCCTCGGCGTGCGGTAGACGCTGTAAATCCAAGTCAGTATGCACTGCGCATGAATGCCACTTACGCCAAGCAGGACGCATCTCCCAAAATTTCGCTAATCGCGAAACCATACCTTCTTAATGCGTACATTTGCAAAGGGGGGACTCGATACGATTGGGCCCCCTTAAAGGGCGCCCTGAGACACACCCACGCCCAGTCGCCATTGACAAGTTCTCCAAATGGATCGGCCCGAGCCGTGGGTGAACCCTCACACAGGGAAACGGTGAAATTCTTTACTTAATATCATTTCCCGCTTTGGAGTCCCTTAACTCCATCATCACGCATAACGGAACCAACGTGGGGAAGAAGTTCCTCGACTTTTGCGACGACCATGGCATCCGGAAAGGGATACCTCGCCAGAAGTTTCACCCGGAAGCACCAACCGGCCAAGTGGATGCGCCACCGCATGATCCCGCAAGGGCCTGCCGCAGGATCTTCAATCACCTGAACCAATACGGGAAAAGATGGTACCAAGAGCTGTCAGCCGGTTCTATGGAGCCTTCTGAACAAACGAAAAAGTTTGAGCCACGGGGTTCAGCCTTTTTCTTTCTAGTCTATGGGGCTGAGGCAATCTTTGCCCACGGACATTGAATATGGGTCCCTGAGGTGCATAGCCTACACCAGCAAGGCAACCAAAGAGGGCAAGGCAAGACTCCATTGACAAGCTGATGAAGTTCTAGACGCGGGCCCCCCGCACTCAAGAAGATACCAACAAGTTCAAGGCAAGAAGTATCATGCCAAGCGGCCGGCCTTCGGAGTTCCAAGTCAATCACCCCGCGCTCTCAGCCGAAGACAGACAACAAAGGGCTACGCCACAAACTCACGCCACTCGAAGGCCTTATTTCACGGGCCAAACATTAAGGCCCGAACCTACAAGTTGAAGAACGAAGGGCGAAGTCTACTCCAACGCCGGAACATAGAACAAATTTTACGCCGCTTCTACCTCTTTAAATTCAAGACTAGAAGCCAAAACATTAGTGTTTTTTTTCACTCAATAGAAGATCTTACATCTTTACTTAAAAGTGCTTGTAACCTCAAGGGAGTCTTAGCCCGTCCAACACAAGACTAAAACTCCCTCGCTACATGGGGACTCCCCTGGGACCTCTTCTTTTTCAAAAACTTTTTCTCAGAAAAAGTTTTCGCGCGATACCAAATTAATCGCTGCTGCTAAGGCGGGCGTCGCGCACGCACAAATCCAAAGCAAGATAACCGAGGCAAACGGACGCCTTTCAGTGGCACCCGTATGGATCTGCCCCAGCTGGCGCCCACTCTTGCTACTAGTCTCGCGAAGCGAGAAAGGCAAGCGCACTCGCCACACACTAAACGAGATTCGGGAACGCAATCCTTAAAACATGAGTGCACCCGCCGCGCTAGTAGACCTCGGGCGCGCGCTATTGTTTATACACATCCATCTCTACAAGCTCCAATCTTTTGCAGTGCAAGGAAGCGATCAAAGGGGCGGGAGGCTCTATCTACTTGTCGCCTCACGGGCCGCGCCGACGCAGGAGGCTTTCGCACGCAGCAACGCCGGGCCGCTGTCTTTCCCGAGGGTGGCGCTGACCTCGGCGCATCCCTCGACATGGCGGCTCACCATCTCCGTGCGTCCTCGTAGGTGGGACTCTATGGGGAGTACTGGGACACACCTCGCCCCTCAAAACGCCGAGGATGCTAGAGAGTCGCTGGGCGCCATCCACAAAGTTATATAGACTTTTGGGTTCTTGGCGTATCTACGTATCCTCTCGGCGGATCAACCTCCTCCTCGCCATCGGAGCCGAGGAAGAAGCCTCCTCGCGACACCGCGCCCGCCGCCTTGGACTCCATCGAAGTGGGGAGTGCACTCACCGCTGCTATGTGCGAATGCCGTTTCCTGGGAAGGGCGCTCCGAAAGCTCGGACCGAAGATAGCCGCTTCACGCTGGCGCCAAGCGCATCGGCGCAAAGCCGTGGGACCAACCTTTCTAGGTTGTCCGCTCTCTAAAGCGGCGGGACGAAGTCGACAGGCATCCTCCAGCAGTATGACTCGCCTTGCTCCATACTCGGCAAGCTGGCGGCGGCGCTAGCCTACGCTCGGCCCCGACCTTTCCGCCTCGCAACGCCGCAAAGATGGCGCCGCGAAAACGGCGTAATCAAGAACGGAAAAAGCTTACCGGTGATAAGGACGCACTCGCACTTTCGCATGTTTCAAAGATGGCGTTAGTGTCTCCTCGACGACAAGCCGCTTTTCTTCCTTTCCCGGTGGTCTCGCCGCGACACCAACTCGCCGATGCGAGTGTTCAAGGCGCGCCGCATTACCTCGGCCGCTTGCCGCTTCCTCCCGACCGGTCCCCGCTGCCATGGGCCTCCTTCGTAACTCCGGGCGGGACCGGGTCCGAGCTCTCAAAATCGCGGGCTCATCTCGGAAGCCATGTCACCGCCATCTTGCCGACTCGACCTGCCTTGATCAGCTCGCCTCCCGTGGTCCGCGCTGGGACTCTTTCGTCGGCGAGGGCAGCAAGCCGAGGTTCGGGCCTGGGGCCTCATCAATCTCACCTCGAAGTTTGACCAAGGGCATTCCAGCTCATGACGCTCCGGCCAAGGGAGCTCTGACTTCTCCCCGCAGCGGTTTACTGCGAGAGTCTAGAACGCATACAATACTACTCATCAAGACGCTAGCACAAAGGACATGCGCCAGGATGGCCATCAAGATATTTCTACCGCTGGGCCGACTCGCGAGATCGCCGGTTATGGTCTCCCCGATCCTCGCTAGGCCCCCTACGCCCACCGACGGATCTCGCCATGGGTCCTCCACTCCAAGACCTCGGACGCATCATCGACAATCAGCGGCAAGCAGGACCCCGCATTTCGGCCTGTAGGTCGAGGGCGGACCGCCCCCAGCCGAGTCGGCTCGAGGGATACATCTCCCCACCCGGGCAGCTCCCGCAGCCTCGGGAACCCGACCGCGAAGTCCGGGGGCCCTCGAGTCTGACTACGTGCACCGCCTCGCCATGGCCGGCGACGCACGCCGCCAAGGGGCCGCCAACCCGACACGCGGAGCGCCGGAAGTCGGGTTGTACGGCTCAGTGCGCCTCTGTGGTCAGCGCTGAAGCGCGGAGCAAAAGCGCGAGACTTGCGCTGCTTTCCCCGCCGCTGGCCGAAAGAGCTCTCTGCGAACTCCCCAACAAAGGGGACCGCCTCGGGCGGGCGGGCGGCACGCACTCTCCTTCGGGCGCTACTCTTGCTCGCACCGAAGCCGGTGTCCTGCGGGCGCGACCGAAGCCTCCGCGGTCGATCACCATCGGCCGGGCGTACCAACCCACCATCGCCACCATGGTGTACTCAGACCGCCGCGCGCCCTCGGCGTCGAGTTTGGGACCACTCCCACTTGGGGCTCGGGCCGGCACCACGAGGACTCCGGACGCTAGTGCCGCGAGGCATCTTTCGACCGACGACCCCGCTCTACGCTGCGCCGGCTGGGCGATTGTGCACTAGCCTTTAGGCCTTCTTGGGGTGCGTAATAACGGCGCCCCTCATTTCCTAAAGTCAAGCCGCACGCCAAAACAAGGCACCCATACGCCGAAGAAAATCAAGATTGCAAAGGCGTAAAGGAAACCTCACGGCCCGAGGGATCGCCGGCCGCCGACGAGGCTCGGGACGAGCCGCGACTCGGGCTGCCGCACTCCTCGGCCGCCACGGGCCAGATCCACCACGACACGCTCAGACGCACGGGCCGGATCGACGGGGTCCGCGCGCTCGTCCTCAACTGCAGCCGCGCGCGGCGCCCGGGTACCCGACGAGGCGCCGATCCCTCCTTCGAGCTCACCCGGACGAGGTGCCTACATGGCCAACGCCAATGGTCCCAGGACTCGCCGAAGAGCCTCCTTTGGGCGATCGGTGTCTAGCCCCCTCACGCCAGCTCGTGCTCGGCTCGTAACGGCCTCCGACTTGGTCGGAGCCCCATGGCTCGGCTCATCCGGAGCCGCCATACGTCGCCATCCGGACGAAGTTCACGCAGCAACCGGGCTCCTCCGGATCCTCGCCCTTCTCGTGGTCGCAGGTGTCGTGACTCGCCCTCGCTTTCGCCGCTCGGCCCGACGCTTCGCGAAGCCACGCTTTCTTCTTCTCCTCCTTCTTCACACGCCGCTGTCGCCGCAGCTCGCTCCGAAAGCACGGCTCGTCGGCCTCGGGCGATCGGCGATCCAATGCCGCAAGACAAAGCTGAGGGGAGTCGCGGTAGTTCGCACGGCCCCGGCAGAAGAAAGAGTGAGAACCGCCATGGCGACAATGCACCGGGCAATGCAAGGACACCGGTCAAGAAGCACTCACCGAGAGATATACCTGGGCCGTGGCGCATGGGATCTCGTGGATACGTGGTCGGGTGTTGGACCCCCAACGCATCCTCACCCTCTTGGCCAGCGCATCGGTGGAAAGCGTATAGGCCTCGACATCCCAAGACGCACTCAAGACCGGCGGCCTCGGGGTCATCTCGGCACATGAGCAAAGGGCGCAGCCATCAACGGCAACTACCCGACGCCGACTGGAAAGCGGCACCACGGTGCAGCAAAGATTCACGTCCTTCCTCGAGCCGCAGCGACCGCCGCCTTTAGGCCTCCAACCGGCGATGATCCTCCGAGACCCCTGCCTCACTTGCGGGCGATGCTTGAGGACACGCCCGTGTACACGGAAGCGCTTCTCGTGCTAAGCGGAGGTAGAACCACCGATCTTGCCACCCCCTTGTTGGAGGAGGTGAGCTTTGGAGACGATGTACCCATCGCCTGCTCGGCTTCGGCTCGCCTCGAGCGGACTTTGAGCGCACGCCTCCAACGCTGCTAGCGTCCGTGGTTGG
>JADLZK010007438.1:0-12021 GCA_015847255.1 Hyparrhenia diplandra
CGGCGTGCTGGTCGGATCAAGGAGGCCATGGTGGACCTGTCGTCCGCCTGTGCGATGGAGCTCGCCCTGGAGGAGAGCCAGGACGCGGTCAGAGAGACGACGACGACGACGACGAGAATAACAACGGGTGCGCAGGGCTAGCAGCCACGGCGATGGGGCGTCGAGGATGCTGTGGCGGGTGTTCCAGCTGGCCTTCCGCGTGTACAGCTTCGCCGGAGGTCAGGACGAGCGTGGGCGGACAGGCTGACGAGCATCCTGGCGCACGAGATCGAGGCGCGGCGCCTGTAAACTGCTTCATTTCGGTGTGTGCACGCAAGAAAGAGTACGTGTCATGTCATGTGCGGTCATACTCCGTACTACTATGTACCCACGGCTGTCTCCAAGAGATACGATTCTCTGTCTCGTTCAAGTCACGCAATTTTAAGGTTAAATAAATTTTATCCCATTCGACTATTTTAAATTTAAATGAGTTTTAACCAATTCCCGTCGTGGTTACCAATTGATAGTTTCAAAGTTTATAAATTGATAGTTTTACAAATAATAAGCCGATGCTATTGTTTTGTTGTGAGAGCATGACTTATAAATTTACACGAGCCACACCCTGCTACCTCTCATCGATTTTTTCGGTGGATTAGGAAAATGATTCAAACTTTCATTAGAACGGTACCTATAAAATAAAGCAAATATATTGAGGATCTTGCTTGGACCGGCAACAACGTGCCATGAGTTGTGTTTAGGTCAAAAAAGACCTTCTCGCCATATTTTGGCTTGAATTTGTCGGTACGGCTTTATTGAGTACAGTAGAGTGTTTTTACCACACGTCAACACCAAACTTCTTCTTTGCTTAAAAAACTTTAATAGTAAAAATAAGACAAACGGTTCAAACAAGTCTACATAAGTTTAAAACTACACTTTCAAAGGGATATCAGCTGAGTTTTTTGAGCCATTGAACAGTGCTGAATCAACCAAAATCAAACTACAGTCGCAGAAACCATAAGAGGACGAAGATAGTACATAGAGTATCTTGCAATAGTATATACTGTACCCCGCGTTCACATACGCAATTCCGTAGGAGTAGTAGCGCTGTTGTAGGCTGCCGTAGTAAAACAGTAAAGTGGTAGTACGAGCACTGTTCCGATTGAGGGCTCACATCCACTGTTTGGTACTGAACTCGTCACGCCACGCCATTAAAGGCGGGCATAAATGTAGGACATGTAGCAGCAGCGCCGAGCTGAACCGTTCCGTCGTCGCCTACCATAAATGCACCCGCCGGATGCGATGCGACGGACGACGACGCGCGGCCGGAGGAGAGGGAGGACCGCGGGTCACCGAGACCAACGAACCCGCCGGCAGCGACGCAACGGCAGCCGATCGAAAGGCTGGCCCTTTCAAAGTCTCAAAAAAGCTCTGCGCTCCGCTGGCAGCTTTCTCGGGCCGGAGAAAGCCGAAACAGACAAACGGACTGCAGGAGAGAGAGAGAGAGGGTCAGAGGGAGAAAGAAGGCGAGCGAGATAGAAAGCTGAGGCGCGCAGGCGCTGTCGCTGGTGTGGTGAGGACATGCTCACGGCAGCGAGGCATGGGCTCAAACCAGGCGTGTGTCAGTGACGGAGAGCGGGCGACCACCACTGTCCTTGCGTGCTAGCTCTTGGGCTGCCTCGTCGTCGTGCTAGAAACCCCCCTCAGGGTCGCCGGTGTTTAGTTGCAACTGCAAGCTGAGCTGCTGTGTGGAGTGGCGGTGGTGGAAGTGGAAGTGGAATCGCAGCCAGTGCCGCGATGGACGCGCAGCAGCAGCTGGATTTGGTGATGCGTCACCAAGAGCATGGCCACCGTCTGCGAGCGAGGTGGCGGCGTGGCTGTGTCCTTCTCCCTCCCCACGCGTCCCAAGATTCCGCCGTTTCGTTTCTTCTTCGTGTTCTGATTGGTGGTTGTTGCAGGACGCGCTGGGGTCAAATCGGAGTCGGATCCAGCGAGGCCGGCGCGCCCACGCGGCAAGAGGAGCCGCGCCGCCGAGGGTGCACAACCTCTCCGAGAAGGTGGGTGCCGGGTGCGTGGCCGGTCATTGTCTCTCGCTCTCGCTGCTTTCCGCCGTTTGGACGGTAAGGTAGGTTGGTGCGAACTCATGGTCCTGACCGCCGATGAAACTGAAACTGGTGCAGAGGAGGAGGAGCAGGATCAACGAGAAGATGAAGGCGCTGCAGACGCTCATACCCAACTCGAGCAAGGTCGGCTCTCCTTTTCCTGCCATATTATTGTTTGGTTCTTGCGGTGTGGGTTTGCTCTGCGTTAATTTCCTTGGAATTTGGGGAGCTAATACTTGCTTCTGCTGCTTTTGGCGAATGGTTTCTTTTTGGTAAGTGCAGACGGACAAGGCTTCCATGCTTGATGATGCCATTGAGTACCTGAAGCAGCTTCAGCTCCAGGTGCAGGTGACCAAACTGACACCTCAGTGCTTGTTTGCTAGGTATACTACTTCCCATTACCTACAATTTTGTGATATGTACTAGTAACCACCAACAGATATGAATAGACTAGCTGTGTAAGATGATTAACGGTTGACAAGGCCATATCCGAATATATTAGGTAGCTGAATGTTTTGTGAAATGGTCAAACTGTGAACACATGAGGTTAGATTGAAATTTCCAGATGTGAAGTAGCTGAATGTTCTGCAAAACAGTCATACTGTGAAAGCATGAAGTTGGATGCTCTAACAAACAAGATTTGGAGAAATTGCGATTGCCACTATATTCTAGATTTAGCTGATCTTAGTGCCAAAATGATGGCTCCTTTGAAGGAAAAACAGTTCACGTTTGTTTTTTTACCAACTAGAAGCAGTAATTCAGGAGGTATAAGTTTCTAAGTGATGCTTTAAAGTTCTACATCCGATGTTGAAGTATGTACACCTCGGTGGCTGGGATTAATCACAAATTCACAATGTACACCTCGGTTTTGTGTATCGTTTTATAGTAGTAGCTCCGAAATGCTTTATCCATTACAGTCACATGATTCGTGTATTCCTCCTTTATGCAGCCCAATATCAGCTTGTTTGCTATTTCTTTTTTACAGATGTTATCTATGAGGAATGGCCTGTATCTGCCCCCAGGAAACATGTCTGGAGCACCAGAGGCTTTGGTACCCTCAGAAATGTGTGTTGCACTTAACCAAAGTGGCGCCAAGGCATCAAATTCTGGTGCTGTTGTACTACCTGGAAACCAAATTCCTGTAGCTCGTCTTTTGTTTGATCCACCAAATCATGATCAACGGCATGAAAATCCGCTTGTATTACAAAGTGTTCCTAGTAGTTCAATCGCCGTAGAGCCTCAGTTCTTTTCGAGAGCCATCCCAGCCCAGCCTTCAGTCCTTAAAGCTGGGTCTACCTCCTGAGGTAAATGGTAATCCTTTTGTTATGTCTAGAATCTGTAACCCAAGTAGGTAGTAACACCCCTCTTTTTTTTTCACTTGTTTCTTGTTCGTCTATATAGATGATCTTCAAGGAGGACATGATGCTAGAGCATCGCCTAACTTCAGCTCCAGAAACCACATCTTTACCAGGTTAGAGATTGTACAGTTTGAATAGTCATAGTTTGCATTCTGATAAGTATCGTTTGACTTCTTACCGACTTTAACCTTAATTTACTCCTTTCATAGGACATGAGGCCAAGCCTGGTAGGCATGAAGCACACATGGTGAATTCTGATCTTTTTGATAGAGGTTCGCTCGGGAAAGAAAGAGCACAGGACTTGATGCCAAAAAACACTGAAAGTGTACTGTTTATGCCGTACTTGCATAGGTAAGCATCTTTTGGCCATTCAGATGAAAGGGGTCATTTGAAAAATAAAATGCTAGTGATAGCTTCCCTTGTGATATTAAACATTTTGTGAAATCAGCAGTGAACGATGATTATCTCTGCTCCATTCAGATTATTCCCTGTGGTTACAATAGCTTTGTCTTCTGTTGCTCTGAGGTTTTATAATGTAGTTCTGAGAAAGGCATTGCATTTGAAGAGCTCCTAGAGCTTATGTTCCACTTAGTGGTATTGATTCTGATGACGATGTAGTTTTCTACATTCATCATGTTAGGTTTTGTTAAATTGTTAAAAAAAAAAGGTCATTGTTCAGGTATACAGCATCATCTTTGGTTCCTCTCTGATCAATTATACATTATTCCTCTAGAAATCTGGTGCCACTAGATTAGCTCATACATGTTCACCCCTGTTTGCTTTCTGATCATGGTCAGCTTGCAGAGTGGCGACGCAGAGGGGAGTCTGAGGGCAGGATCAAACTAACTACACGATGGGTTGCCCTGAATGATTTTTCCATTTGGGATGCTTCATTGCAGGACCAAGGCAAAGAATAGGAACTAGGAGGAGCAAGTTCACACGATCACCAGTCGATCTGAATGTTAGCAGCTGAATCAGATTGTAGTCTTGTAAACCATCTTGTAAAAACAGTATGCATGAATTTCAGCCACTGACCTCATTTCAGCGGTTTCAGTGGTAATTGGGTCAATGTTTTACAAGGCCATCTGCTGATCTCATTCATGATCCCACTTTTTTTTTTCTTTACGAGACCATGAACCCACTTCTTTAATGCTATGCTATCTAAGGTACAATATTTTGAGTATATAGTGCTTTAGGCGTTATCAGTGAGTCGATAGGGAGTTGAGTACAGGAAACCTGAGCTTTGCAACGGCAGAGGCATGGCCATTTGAGACTCAGGAGACAGGAACAAGGCAAAGCTAGAAACGTGACCCGACACCGACGCCAACGCCAGGCTGCGCGGTCACTTGCGGTGGTTAGGGGCGAGGGCTGCCGCGGCCGGAGGCCGCCGGAGCGGGGGGGCTGTGCTAGGGCTTGCTACGCGCACCGCGTCGCCACAACAACAACGCCCCTCTAGCAGTGCCAGGCATGCTGTTTGGTGGCAGGCGTCGCTGAGCAGCCCCAGGCCGTTCCATTTCGGACGCTACGGCCAGGATCGCTTGCCTGGTAGGCCATGATCCAACAGCCGCAGGTTTTTGTCTATGCTGGATAAGCTGCTAATTATGCTCGTTTTGCCATTCTATACATAGTCTGTAGCAGGGTTTTTTCTCCCGCTCGGTTTACCGCGGTAAAACCGCGGTTAGCCGGAAAAACGGTCCGTCCGTTACCGGACCGCCCGTATAAAAGAAGCCAAATTCAAAATGTAAAATTTGAAAAAAAAATCGTTGAAAAAAAATTCTGTAAAATAGTTCGTGATTTATAGAAGCCAATGGTATAAAAATTTGTCAAATTGGAGTTGGTTTGGTATAAAAAATTTCAAATCTAAGTTTGAAAAAAAAGAAAGAAAAAATACACAACCCGGCCCATTAAAGGCCATTAAATCATGAAGGTCGAAAACATACTAAACACACTCAAATTTAAGTAATTTTGACATCATTGGATTCTACAAATCATGAAGTATTTTTAGGAATTTTTTTAGCATTTTAAAAAAAAATTACATTTTGAATTTTAAAAAAACCGTTCAAACTGCTCAAACCGCTCGGTAAACGCTCAAACCGGCGGTATAAATTAAAAACCGCCCGTAACCGGATTTTACCGAACGCACGAAATTTTGAATTCATTTGAATTCAAAACCCAAACCGTCCGGTAACCGGCCGGTTTACCGTAACAGGACCGTAAAACCAAAGCCGGACCCCGGCGGTTTGGTTAATCCGGTCGGTAAAAACCCTGGTCTGTAGAGCCTCCAAATTGGTTATCACGTTCCAGTTCAGAGTTCTCAACAATCATCAAAACCAGGGCATAGCAGTGGGTGTTAGCGGGCACTACACACCTAGGTAGTTTGATTCACAAGTAGCCAGTTGCAGATCGGTTTGCTCGAGATCTTATTGAACATCTATAACCCACGCTTGTTGTTAACAAAACTCCTTTCTTAATACAAGTAAACGCAAAGCTGCACTTGGTGTTGACAAAACTCTTTTCTTAATACAAGTATGCACAAAGTTTTTGCATGATCAAGAAAAAACAAACTATACTCAAGCAAGAGGATGAAACAGTACCATATGCCTAACTGTTTATCAAGATTTCAGGGATTCTTATCCTTCACCTCATCAAGTTCACAGCCATCACCACACCACATTATGCTCCCAACAAAGAATTTCATGCCACAGAACAGAATCAGGCAGATAGCAGCAACGTGCACAGAGAACAATCCCACTACTAATCTAGATTCACTGTAAATCCATGGATTCACAGCAGTCACAAATACAAGTACTTAATGAAGTCTGGCCTAGAAGATAACGCATAACAACCTTTTTGCTTGAAAGCAAAGATTGGTTGGAAGACAAGGAAAAGCAAGCAACATGCTACAAGCCCATCAGGCCTTCATCTCCTCATCTTCCTCAATCTTTGGCGCCAGGTAAAATCTAACGTAACCCATCTCAGCGATCTTGTATTCAACCACCACTGGTAGCTCAGATGACAGGCTGATAGTCACTTGTTCAGACAGTGAAGACGCCTTGGTGAAGGAGTTCATGTACCTCAGGGCAAAGGTCAGGGAAACTGGCTCTTGCATCTCTATAATTGTAGCCTCTTCTGGCTGCATTCATCAAAACAGTATACATTAGTCAATGCAGTTATTTTCACATGCTGCAATGTATTTTTGCATTGATACAAGATAACCTCACTTATGCTGAGAATGGTTAGTTAAGTTACAAATAGACTAGCAAGGTACAAGAGATTACTTCTATGATACAGTCAATTAACAATCAAGCAAACACCTCAGAATAAATTAAAACAATCAAGCAAACACCTCGAAAAACTTACAGGATAAATTAAAACACCTCAGAATAATACCAATACAATCAAGGAATTGGCATGCCTGCTTTCCAAAAATATCATATTATGCAATAGACTAACAGATAGCAGTATTATAGGGTATCCAATTGTACAGATTGAACCAGTGCATGTGACACAGAACAGCAATGATAATCTAGCATACTCACTCCATCCCAAAAAATTACATCCCAATATAAATCAATTCCTAAAATCACCATAAGTCAAACTATATTAAGTTTGACTGATTTTTATATAAAAAGATAACATCCATGGAACCAAATAAGAACATTATGAAAAAAGTATTTCATGAATAATCTGGCGATACTAGTTTAGTAACATAAATATTGATGCTCTTTTTCCATAAATTTGGTCAAACTTATAATAGTTTGCCTTGAACTAACACTAGAAGTTGTTGGTATAATTTGGGAGTGAGGTAGTTAAAGATAATCAAAGAATGCATGATAAGCAATTCATCAAACTTAATTGCTAAGCAGATAGGCAAAAGGCAGCCCTGGTGAAGGACTATAAAAGTACTTTTGTGAACCACGGTATGTATTAATTTATAAGAAATCCACACTATTACTTTTCACTTGCATTCTTCAGGCTACAGGCACAACATAATTCAGAGCATGAGACTTGTCCCAGTTCAAGGCAACAACAGGGTCATAACAAGGTACCTTGTCAATAGTTTGGTTCTGCCTGCAAACAATGTTTGCACTCCCGATTTCTCCAGATGTGGAGAACTTCACACCCTCCTTAGTCACCGAGATAACAACTACGGAAGAAAAAGGCAACTGTTCAGTCAACAAGAACTGGAACCATCCTGTCTGACAGTTAAATGTACAAGATAAAATCCAATTTACCAGTGTCCCCGATGCTGCTCAGGTCCTTGCAGATCCTCATAAACTCAGACGACGGCATGCGAACGATGGCCTGGTACTCGGAATCCGGGATTCCAAGGTGCTCGCTGTCGATGTCCATGAGCTTCATCTCAAAATCGGCAATCTTATCTTGCTCTGTTCATTACCACACGGTAAGCGACGGTCGGGGCCAAGAGTCACGAAAGAAAACAAAACAGAGAGAAGGAACGGCGACTCACTAGGCGACTCGAACATGAAGGTGACAGTGTCAGAGCCGTCATCGGCCTTGATGGTGATGATGTCATCGTTGCCGGCGCAGCGGAGCATCTTGGCCATGTTGTTGAGGTTCATGCCCCATGGGAGAGGTTGCGGTCGCAGCGGTAGTGCTCGAACCCCTCGGCACGGAGGAGCAGCGCGACGAGCGCGACGTGGCTCGAGTCCATGGCCTGCAGCGAGAACCCGGTCCCGAGCAGTCGAAGTTGGCATCGGTGACCAGCTCGCGGATCGCCTCCAGGACCTTCTTGAGGAGGCTCCCTGCACAAGCCGCAGCTCCAACATCGTGGCGGCGCTCTCCTCGTCGGCGGCCCGGCGGCGGCTGAGGGGAAGGGATCGGAATCGGAAACCCTAGCGGGGATCTGGGCGGGAGCGAGAGGGTTTGGGAGGAGAGCGGCGGCGGGACGGAGAAGGGGAACGGGGGGTGATTAATAGGGACGCGTTTGGGGACGCGGAGCGAAAAAGGGAGGGAGAAATTTGGGGAACCGCCGCCTGCCGCGAAATCGTTTTCCCGCCCGGCCACTCCTTGCTCCGGAAGATTCACCTGACAGGTGGGGCCTTGGTCCGCGGCGGGGTCGGACCCACTTGTCGGTTGGAAACACGGGTGGCGGTGAGCAGTTTGGAAAAGGGCGGGTATCCGGGAACTGAGGCGGGAGAAGGAATTGCTTTCCCGGTATTTCCCGCCATCTCTGCTGCGCGCACTAGCTCGTGCCTTCCCTATTCCGGTGTTCCCTCGAAATTTGAGTTTTGTCTATACAGCCGTGTTTCAAACATTGAATGCAAAGCAATACAGGGCGGAGGAAATAACAAATTTGTGTGAACGGTTTTGAGATGATAAAATTTCTCTCCAGATTTTAAATATCTTAAAAAGAACTACAGTAATACTGTGATTTTTATATAGAAATCGAAAAGCACGATATGTTATCTTTTAATCTCTCATTATATCAAACAATTACCATGAGATTTGTTACGTGATATATTTTAGAACAAATAAAGCAATTTTTGAGCCTGAGGAAGGAAGGACACCGTTGGGCTTGGGCTACAAGCTGACCTCGAACTGGAAGCGAACGTAACCCAAACGGGCCCGTATAATCACGCGAGGTGGGCTGCTGCGATGCTCGAGGGAAGCATACAAAAGTGGGCCGTTTGTCCACTCGCTGTCGCTGCGGCGCATACATCCCGATTGCCTAATGGGCTCATTTCCCTTTCCCCGGGGAGAATTATCTCGTTTTTTTTTTTCTTTTTACTAAAACATTTGTGTCCAAATAGTATTTGGGATGAAACATTTTCTTGTCCTTTCCGAATGGGCAAACTGTGAAATTCTTGTATAATTCCTATGAAATTAATATATTCCAAATCTATCTTATAGTTTTCTTTTATATAAATATATATAAGCAACAGTCCAACAGAGCTAATGTTCTTTTTTCCTCCAAAAAGAAAATGTAAATTGTTCTTGGACCTCTCCGCGCTTTCAACAGTGTTGATGGGTGAAACGCCGGCAGAAAACCCATGATTTTTGGCAAAGTGATAATCAACAGCTAACTGATTGCAAACTGTTTTGCCACTGAGGAGGAAAGAAAGAGGAAGATATGCTGGATATTGTACATGAACTATTTTTTTAATATATAAGCATGGATAAACTTATTATTTGCACGCTCTATATGCAAAGGTAAAGAGAGGACGAATGATTTAACGAATATGTATATATTATACTAGTATAGTGTCGGATTCAGCTGGGTGGGCGGAATTACACGTGTTCTTCGCCCCTTGAGCTTCGAGATGGCGTATGGGGTTGCGGCTTCGCCCCGGCGGCGACGAAAAGCTGGGAAAGACGGCTTTAATCCAGGTGGAGGAGGAGCCGTCGGGGGGGGCGGCGGCGGGCCGCGGCGGGGGCGCGGCGGCGGCGATGACAGGGTGGAGAGGCCAAGCGCAAAAACGATGGATGTTTTATTTGCTTGCTTATCCCCTAGAGATTACATGTCTCTTGCTTATATAGCCCGACTAGTGGGACTTGTAATCTAAGCAATCTCTATAAGGTTTCCTTATACGATCCGAATACCTTTTACAAGCATATCCTAACTTATTCTTTCTAATAAGGATCTCTCTTATAGATGAGATATCCCTTGCACACCAAAAATTACCTAAGATAATCCTAACTTGAATATGAAGCAAACTCGGAGTCGTGCGGAAGAGGGCGGCGGCTGGCAGGGGCGCCCCCCTGCCTTGCTGTGCAAGCTCTACCCCTCTGGGCGTAGTGCGTTTGGCTTGATTAGCCACTCGGGGAGGCCCCATTACGGTTCATGACATCTCCACCGTTCGACGGCGGCGCGCCCACGTGCCGCCCAACCCACCAAGGGGCGAAGGGCAACCCGATCGGGGGAGGTGACCACTCCGGGCCCGAAGTAGAAGACAAGGGGGCGCACTTGTCGCTTGTCGTGGTCGGCATAATCGGGCGTCCTTGTCGGCGACGAAGTCAAGGTGTAGGTCGCCCGAAGTAGATCTTCAACTTGGCTCGGGGGGGCACGCACGAAGGTTCGCCCATGCGGCGCATGAGGCGCCGCGAGGGTCCTGCATGACTCGATCATCCGGCGGGTCAGGCGGAGGAGACGTGTAGGTGTAGGTCGTCGGCACCGCTACCTTAGCATGGAGTACTGCGGTGAGCGTGACGGATCGGCGTGGGCGGGAGGGGAGGTGAAGTCGAGGGAGGTCGGGGCGTGCTCACGGCGGTCCTAGTTGGATCTCTGTGTCCATGCCGCACCGGCGGTGGCGTTCCTAATGCGGAAGAAGAGCGTCGTCGTTGTTGTCGAAGAGGAGAAGCGGTGGCACCCTCGATCCGCTCGTGGGGGCGTGTTCGAAGGAGGAGGACGTCTGTTGAATGCCTCGATCCTCCCGAGGGCGATTGGGGAGGTGGAAGCCCACTTTCTACGCCATGCGGCGGGACGTTCTCCCCCATCATGAAGTCCCAGAAGCTCGAAGCCGGCGGGGATGTAGTAGCGGTGGAGGCCTCACGATGCCATAGTGAGGCTCCACTCCGCGGCCCATGTAGCCCGCAGCTCGATGGCGTTGGAGATGATCCGAGCTCCTTGTTGGTCGTCGTGGCGGTGCAGCTCCGTGATCATGTCGTTCGACGTCGAGCCGTCTATGTCATCCATCGCCTTGCGAGGCAGCTGGCGGCACGGTATCGCGATCACCAGGCGGCCATGATGTCGTCGTCGATGTTGCGGTGCGGCCGATGGTGGTCGGCGTTGCCAGCCGCCGTGTCGGTGCCCGGTCGGTGTCGTCCCGCTCATCGTCGTTATCTTGGCGGGCGTAGGTCGATGGCCTCCCTCCATCGAGCGAAGGCTCGAACCACTCGAGTGCGGTCCGCAGCGAGGTGCGCAAGCCCGGCGAAGAGGTCGACAGCGGTGCTGTCCCTCAAAATCCATGCGTGCATAGACCTCGGCGTCGATGTAGTCGTCCGCCTTGCCCCGGGAGGGCGGCGTGTATGCCCCATGGCGTCGAGGTGTCGGGCGGGCGAAGTGATGTCGGGCGCCGGGTGAACTCGTCCCACTTTCGCGGGACTTCTTCTTGGGCAAGGTCGATGTACTGTGACCTGCCGGCAAGACCGGTGAGGTGGAAGGCAGCGTAACTCGCCAGTAGTCCGGGTATTTGTCAAGTTGAGCTCGAGAGAGAGCTCGACTTGCGAATCCGGGAAGGTCGGGGTCGTCCGGTGCCGTCGAACTCCACGGACTTGTAGGCGCGTGGCGTAGCGGGGAGGGTGCAATGCCGCGGAATTGGCAGCACGGTCTTTGGGCGCCGCGGGTGGCGCGGACGAGGGAGACGGGGAGCGGGCGCCGCGGGTGGGCGCCCAGGGTAGGGCGGGCGCGCAGCCAGTGGCATCACATCTCTGGGGAGAGAGTCCTGCTTGCGATCGCAAGTCATCGGAAGGATAGGAGAGGGCAGCCGGTCTTCTTGGTGTCGTCGAGGATAGCTGATCGATGACGGTAGGTCACGTCACGTCTCATGCACTCCTCAAGGCCCGGAGGGTGCGCGAGGTCGGAGCCGGCGTCGAGGTCAGGCGGGCGGCGGCAGGCGGCGGCG
>JADLZK010007439.1:0-13546 GCA_015847255.1 Hyparrhenia diplandra
CCCAGGGCTTGCTTCAGCGTTCAGGAAGCCCCGGCCAGACGGTGCACCCACAACAGGAAGCTGGCCCAACGCCCAAATGCGACCCCCTCTTGACCCCCCCGCTTTTCGTGTACGTGAGTGCGGTTGGCTGGTGGGGGACCATTTTTTTTTCTTTTGCAGCGACATCAGCCACGGAAGCGTGTGAGGAATTCGTGGTCGGTACTGTTGCCACGTTGCAACCCTTGTTTGATGTATATAAACCACAAACCGGTAGCATATAAACTTTGTGAGCCAGACATTGCCTATCAGTTTTCTTAAATATGTATATAAACATGTGGAGAACACAAAATGTATTTTTATACTATAAAAATTTGCAATTGTCTGGCTTCTTTTCGATGTAACACCTAAAAAGAAGGTTTGAAAGACATTTTATGCCGCTCAGTCTGTAATTGTGTAAAAAATATCAAATGGTTTGCATACTATTTGGTAACCTACATTTGAGACATAATATGCTAACATGCACTTCGTAGTGTATACTATTTGTAAGCACCCAATTCTACATTCTCGGACCAAAAGGTTTGCATGCGTTTCCCACTGACATTAGTTAATAGACCGGTTTGTTTATATACATTGCACACCACGCTGGTAATTTGTACACATCTTCTTGGATTTTATACATGTGCGCAATATAAAAAAGGCCCAGTTCCTCGAACTGGTCGTTGTATTCAACATTCTGAGCGGTGCATGGGATGATCGCGATTGCTTCTTCGTCTCGGGCCGGCAGTACACATGGCGGCGGCATGCGTGCCCCAGGCTTCCTCCACTCGGGTCGGCAGTACCGCTGGCGGCGTCGCTGTACATGGTAAAAACGCTCAGGTTATATATAGCATATAAATCTGACCACAGGTGTATATTTACTTCAATATGAAGACAAAACAACGATTTGGATGGCTGTGTACCTGTTTGAGTAGTTTCCTGTTGCAGGGTTTCATGCATTTCAGAGGGGTTTTGGTGGGAACTGGTATGTCCCTGGGTGTGGTTGTAATCTGGTATAAGGAAAACAAACTAAAAATGGGCAGCAACATACAAAATACTTGAATATAAGGCTGCACATGGTATGGATATGAATTTTGAAAAATATATGTATACAAGTGTACAGCCGCCAGTGGATGTGCACTAGGGCTGATAGGGGTAGAGGACTGTACCAGCGGATTTGTTTTGCCCTCGGAAGTGGAAGTTTTGTGCTCCATGATGTCCAGCTGCACATGCTTGGTCTCCTTCCAAGTTTATGCCTATTGGAGGTCGACAAAAAGGATGTAGTGTTAATAAAAGCTAGCCAGGGGTGACTTATGTGCAAAAAAAATGTTTCTGTGTGTGCGTATGAACCTAGTTATAGTATGCATACCGAATTAAGAAAAATATGTGCACAAAAGTACAACCTCTATTCCAAATTGTAGTTCACCACTTTGTTTTTTTCTAGATCCATTTTTTTAGTATGTATCTAGGCATAGTGTATGACTAGGTGCATAGCAAAATCAATGTATCTTAAAAAAACCTAAAGTGAACTACATTTGGAACGGAGGGAGTAATATATTAGGCCTGATTACAGTGATACCCACCTACTGGGCTAATCTTATGACAGCGAGAGATCGGACAAATTTACAACCTACACGGGCCTATAGTTTACCGTGCAGCTAGAACTTTCTACAGATGCCTACAAATTCTATGACACCATATAGAGATAGTTGATGATTATTTATACCTGTGAGTATTATTTGTTCATGGCGCTCCTCGTTCATCTGTTCAGCCTGACGACCAATGGACTGTCCCTGGGGCATTTCTTCACCTATTTCATCACCAATTGGAGGTAGCAATTGATGAAGTATACTTAAATAAATAAAAGCCTAAGGAACAACTTTTAATATTGAAAAACCAATCTACTTACTACTTGCATATAAATATACCCCCTCCAACAAAAATGTTATAGCCAGAAGTTTAGAAAAATCATTTAGAATGTGCGATGTTAAAAAAGCCAGAACAACACCCATCCCCTCCCTATGGATCCGATAAACATAGTTATCGGTCCAAGACAGTGCGTAAACATAATATAACCAGGGCATAAAACATAGTATAACTATTGCATACATCAATTGACATTAACAACATTTGAGAAAAATTAAAAATCAGTCACTATGAATGGGTTAAAAAAGTTGCTTATTTTCAAACATCGTCGAGCCCCCAAATGGCACTGTCATTCATGACTAAAAGCACCCAGTGATAAGTAACTTACTTTGCTTGCCCCTACGCTTGAGATGTTGTGAGGGTTCATCTTGTTCCTAATGATAGAAACAAGGCCTATATCATAAAAACATGCGTACAAAGTAAGTTTACACGGTTTATGACAAGTAAACGGGAAAGAAATCTAAAATAGCAACACATAAAAATAAAAAAAAGGAAAACTTACAGGCCCAGCAGATCCTGTAGCATCCCTTGAACTCCCAGAATTGTCATGCTTCAACTTCTATCCACATCTTGGAGCTGGCTGATAATTAGTTTTCAGCTGAGAAACACCAGTATGCACTGACTGATAACAGTGTTCAGCTTTCAAAAAATCTAAGAATTTCAAAAAAAAAAAACTGATATAATTTCAGATAGCAGCACACAGAAACTGATACACTTACAACTTCAAGAAATTGCTATCTAAAACTTGCTAACTGGAAGCGCCTAATTAGAACTGAAAGCACATATAATTCAGTTTACAGCTATAGGTCTTCAATTTTAGTATACCATCTATACTGCTAAAGCATACTTGAGGCAGTGTAGTACAGATCTAAATCACCTGATGCAAGTTTTTCAGTTTACAGCACCTGTAATTCTAGAAAACTTGAAACTAGAGTCATTTCTAAAATTTATTTCAGTTTATAGTGCCTACTAAAGTCATTTCAGTTTACAGCTGTACGAATAACATAAATTCCTACAAAGGTTTGCTTCTTTTGTAAATGAACAAATATTTATATGAAAATTAGTACAAATCAAGACTCCAAAATTTACAGAGGTGAACAATAACTAAAATTCAGTAGAAGCTACCTTGAATTATCATAACAGTGAAGTCATTTCTATTCTATATAGGTTGCTGGATGTCACCCTCACAGAATTTGAACTGTTGACAAATCATGTATTCCCAGGATAAATCCACCCAATCACCTGTGGAATGAGGAGCATCACAGGGTTAAAAATGGGTATAGGGAGTTAAAGACACTGCAGAAATACTGAACTACTCTCAACCAAAAAAAAAACCATGAGGGACACTCCACACAAGCCAAGCACTTTGAACTAGGAAATGGAGTGATAGATAACTACAGTTCACATTACTAAATGAAGAATAAATATTTTTTGCAAGCTAACAACACGTCATAAAGAAGCATACAAGCTACTACACGGTTGGCATAAGAAGTCTGTACTTGTTGTAGCCGCCATGCTGCTCACCTTGAGGTCGGATGTGTCGGACGCTGCTTGACAAGGTTGAGATGCCGTCGGTGGGGACGACGGAAGTGGCACCGCCGTAGTGGTGGGGGAGCTTCGGTGCGAGGGGGCAATGGTGCGGGGGCTGCTGTAGCCACCATTGCATTCACATTATTTGTTAACAACCAAATTAACATGTCGGTGGCAATGGTGTAGTCTAGCTTTGTGGCCACCAATTGATGAGCAGGGTCATGTATATCAATCCCCTGGTGCGCACAATTAAGATCACCAGTTAGTATGACAGCTTCAGTTTCTCAAATTCATGCACAATCAAAAGAGATGTGTAGGGTCATGTCAGAACATAGCAGCCTGAAGGAGTAACTGAATAAGCACCTAAAGGCTAAATTTTTATGCATCCAAAAAATTGATATACATGGAGATGATCTAGTTCTAACGCTACAGCCTGCAGATGGATTCAAACATCTAGCAAAATGGCAGCACCTTCTTTGATAGGCACAGGAAAAATTATCCATATATCCGGTGCTAGTTTTTAGCATGTTTAGTGTGAACCCCACCTTCTATGAATAAACACGAAAAAAAAATACATCGATCTAGTGCTAAATCATATAGATGTGTGATGAGTACGTACACATCATCAAAGGACTGCAGCCCGAGCAGCTGCCACCAGGGCCACCTGCATGGGGAAGATGGGGATGGGAGCCCGCCGATCTCTAGCAGGAAAAAAAATATTTTAGTACATGCAGAAATCAGAAATGTAAACATGTTTTTGCAGGCATAAAAATCTATTAATACAAGGCATACAAGGCACAAAAAGTTTCAATCAAACCTAGATAGAAATCTATTCAAATCCTATGCATTCAAAAATTAAGGTTTCAATTTCATTCACATTATACGCATTCAAAAACTAGATTTCAATTTCCACATTCATTAGATCCTTCGATTTGCATAGTGGCTAGCAGCCTGCATATGAAATCAGAAAAAAAAAGAGGATTCAGTAGGCACGGCCATCACCTTGCAGCCTGGGACGGGAAGAATGCAAGGCATCAGGCTGAAAACTTACGGGTGATCGAGCAGGGAGGAAGTCGGTTCTCCCTAGTCATCACTGGAGGGAGCCGGCGTTGGGCAGGGGGTTGGAGCCCCGCTGGGCACCGGGATCTGAGGGAGGGCGGCCTCCTGCCTGCTGTTGACCAGATCTGACGAAGTGAGAGGGCGCCATGGTGGGAGCCGACGCATATGGTGCCTGCTTCCGGCCGGCGAAGAAGAATGGGCGCGCGTGGTGGCTGCATCCGGTCGTCGACGAGGTGGGCAAGTACCATTGGATCCGCCGGGGTGGAGGGGAGCCATCGCTGCGTCTGCGCCGTGCTGGCCGTCGAGGAGGCCGCCGTCGTTTGTTGGTCGAGGGGCGGGGGTGGTGCGGGGCTGAGGGTCGGGCCATGTTGTCGTAGGGAAACGGCGGAGCCGCGGCGTCGCCGTCCGGAGGAGAGGTGGGGATGGATGCCGCCGCCACGAACGAGCCGATTTGAATTTGCTAGGTGGGAGTGGGATGGGGCAGTGTGGATTAGGGTTTTGGAGAATATATACAACCCAAGAAGATTGGGTCTAGTGGGCCTGTGGGTGGACCAGCTGGGCTGAGAGGCTGGAAGCTGGTTTGGCGCAACCTTTGGACTGGGGCTTCCACAATCTATTAAAGCCCTAAGCTCCTCCTAATAAGCATTACTATATATATATATATATATATATATATATATATATATACACTAAAAATTTATTCAGAAAATATGTTTTATTGAGGAAAATATTATTTTTTTTCTTAGTTTTTTTTCATAGAAGAATTTATTTTATTTATAAAGATTTTTATTTTAGTTTTTTCAAAAATATTTACTTATAGATTTTTGTGTAGTAAATATTTTTGTTTATTTTGATAATAAAATATTTTATAAAACACATTTTTTTTGAAAGGTAATGGGACAGAGGGGGCGAGTGTAGGTTTCTCATTACCTTGGTAGGGTCCTCCCCAAGCTAGCTCAATGCTCATCGGATCGAGGTTTCACCCCGTGCTCTTTGACTTTTCCTACATGGTTAGTATATGGTAGATTCACGAGTGGACTTACCATCCTCCGTGATTACCAAAATTCAAAGCATATGCAGGAAGGAGCATTTCGAGCAAGCTAGGTGTTGAATTTTTTTTTTTTTGAAATTTATTATAAAGGGAGGACAAAAGCTTCACCAAACTTTTCAAACTCAAACAAGGCTAAGATAAAGATGCAATGTAAGTCTAGCCTTGCTTTATCTCCATCAAAGAATAATTCTACCATTTTATGATGTCGGCCCTAGGTTCATTAATCAAATATCAACACCATGTCAAAATTTTGATTAAAGAAGACCATTTTAACCCAAGCACCATGCTTGATTTAAAGACCTATGGATGTATCGCATGAGCGACATGCAAACACATCCAAACCCGGATCATATTTCATAAACAAAGAAAACATGATTTTTTATGGAGATAAGTATGAGTAAAAAGAATTGGTGAATTATTACCTTTGTATACCCGAGTGTGTGTGTACCATCCGCGCATGAAGGGAAGAACGTTGAGACTCCCTGTGGTGGTAGCTTGATAATCCATCTCAGGCGGGCCACAAGGCTTAGGTGATACACACACATGTAGTGTATATGGACCATGGGCCTTAGTGGTCATTAAAGGTGTAAAGGAGGATGTTCCTCCTTTCCTTTACCCTTTCTTTTTTTTTTTTTTTCTTTTATTGACCTTCGCATGCACGAAAGTGTACTTGACCGCAGACTTGAAGATAGAGTTGAGTTCTTTGCATCGGTGGCATGATGATCTTGGTTTGGTTTATGACTTCCTCACACCGAAGTAGAGGGAGGCGGACCAAACTCACTCGAGGTAAGCAAAAGGACTTGGGAGAGAAAGATCCCTTCTTGCTTACATGGAAGCAATGCTTAGGGTGGAGTCAGTGCCTTCATTGTTTATTTTGGCCATATGGGGCCAACCTGTTCCTCTCTCCTCTTATTTCTTTCTCGCTTTTTTTTTTTTTTTTTTCTTCTCTTTTTTTTTTTTCGCAATACTTTTTTTTCGATAATACTTCTCCTTTTTTTTTTTTTTATATATATCTCTTTTTTTTTTCAACTCCTTTTTTTTCTTTTTTTTTTTATAGCAAGGGGAGGCTAATCTCTTATTTATCTCTTTTTTTTCTCTCTCTCTTTTTTGTTTTTTTTTTTCACTTCTTTCACTTTTTTTTTATGATCCCCTTTGTACGTGGAACTTGATATTATCACCGTCCTCCCTCTCACACTTGTACTTTCGTGAAAAAGTCGAGTGTGCAAGGTCGTGGTCTCTCCTTTTGAGTGCGTTCCTCCGCCCCAAGAGCATCAAAGTTTTCTTATTGATCGATGTAGCCCCCATGTTTTCAAGCGTCGCGTGCTCCTTTGTTCTTCTTAGTCTTCACCTGAAATGGTTAGTGACAAGAATACCCGAACGTGCATACTAACTTGATAACATGTTCTTGCTTTTATTTATAAGAATTTTTTGTTTTGTTTTAGATAAACCTAAGATGAACAAAGATCACTACACATGCATATTATCAGGAACATGTCCTAATAGATCATCCTTTTTAACCAACGCCTTCCCCGGAACGGCGCCGTAAATGCTTGTTGGGCGTTTCTTAAGCGCAATCACTAGAAACGGGTTTAGAACCCATCTCTAATAACGGCGCCGAGAAATGCGCGTTGACATTCCTAAGTGAAACCACCGTGTCGGGGGTGATAACACTAGGTACATCAACGATGATAGATCTTGCCAAATAAGATATTCATCCGCAGCGCATGGATCTATCATTGTAGCATTTCACGAGGAAGTATTCAGGGTATCGTTATTTATATTTTTCCCAAAGGAAGGCATGGTGTAAAAGTCTCTAATTGGGACATGGTCAAGATGACACTTTAATGTATAAAAGACCAATGCTCATAATGGGGGTAGAATAAGTAGGATAACTTGACACACACACTCAAGCCAATCTCAAGGATAAAGGTAAAAGAATGAATAAAAGAATAAGTCTAACATGGAGCAGGCATATCCTAGATAGTCATGTCAAGATAGCGAGATATACACACATGTTTTATGGTTAGAGATTCTAAGTCAAAATAGCCAAGGTCTTTGCTGAATTACTTCAGCACCGGCGACGCCCAACTAGGAAGCTTCCAAAGAATTAGCTCTACGACCACAAAATTTAACGGGGGATTTCAAAGGGACGGACAAGGCTTGTCACGACCAAGCCGCCTACCCCCTCAACCGTGGGATGCACCGCAAAAGATAGGCAACCCCTAGCCTGGACACTATGTCTACACTAGTGATTATCACTCTAGCGTGTTAACAAGGCTTACCCGCCCCCCGGTCCTTCTACTAGAGCGCCAAGGAAGGAACGACTACCAATCCCGTAACCCAACATCAACCAAGTCTAGCTCTAGATAGAACTCATCATATCGATCTAGCTCTTTGGTCTAAACATGTATGTATGATAGATTAAGCACTAAGTTCTATAAGACAAGATCATGATATAGGAACTATAGACTAGTTCTTCAACCAAGATTATATCACAAGAACTTTGCTCTAATTCAAGAACACAACTATATTGATAAGTAGAGAACAAGAACAAGATGAAGAACTCTAAATTGCTCATACCGAATAGCTCCAAAATGTCTTGCTCTCCTTTTTATTATCCTTGCCAAACTCCTCCTAAGTACAAACTAAAAAGAAGAAGGAAGAAGAAGAAGAAGAAGAAGAAAGAAGAAGAAGAAGAAGAAGAAAGAAGAAGAAGAAGAAGAAGAAGAAGAGGAAAGAAATGGAGAGAGGCTCTATTGTGTGGTGTGTGTTGAATGAGGGGGAGAGGGCCTCCTTTTATAGGTAGAGGAGAGGGGGCTCATTGGAAAATGTCCCTCCCCACATGGAAGCGGCCAAAACCGTCCTTGGACACCTTCCAAATCTGCTTGAACCGACCATCCAACGTCGGCCTGACCCTCCATGGAAGGTAATGCACCGCCTCCCGGTTTGGGCCCGAGCCGCCTCGGGGGTGCGGTGCGGCCACACCAGGGGTGCTTGTAGCGCACCTAGGTCCGGCAAAATTCAAGCTTCGGCGGGGTGGGCGTTGTTGGGCTGAAAAGTTGTAGGGCGGCGTTGGCTCGCCCGGTTCGCGTGTTTTGTCCATTTCTCCCTTGGGCTTGATGTTCTTGAGGGAATGCGCTTTCCGGGGGAGGCACCTTTTGGTACATTTTCCACTTGTTTCTTATATAAATCTGCTCAATAATAATTTGGACACTACAAGTGGAAATATGTGAGTAATAAATGTATATATGTGTAGTAAGGTATAGTTTCACCCCCTTATTGGTAGAATGTTGACGTTAAAAATATGTCGTTGGTGACCGTCAACAATAGAGACAGAAAGGTCTTTATTCAAGAGTTCCAGAAGGATGTTACAAAAGTATGGCCGAATACATTACAAAAGATTTCTACTGGGTACCAATCCTAAGTGCTATTCGGCAAGAAATCCTAGCTGCAGATCTTTATTTCTTCTTCATGGCTTCTTTGATCTTGTCGACAATCAATCGTGCGAGCATTGGAGAAGAGACCAGTGTGTCCGTGAGGAGTAAGAAAATTGGTCAAATAAAATATTGCTCCAGGGGTTGCTTACTAAAGAAGCTAGTATTGCTTATTCCACTTCCTTTCGGGGATCGACATCTTTACCCTTGGTTGGTTTATTGGGAAAAGGAAAAGCAGAGATGCATTCAATGCTACGGGTGAAGCAAAGTGCTCATGAGTTATCCGAAAGTTGAATTTTAATATTATTTAAAAAGCCCAGTCCATGATGACGTTATCTATTCGGCAAAGACCCGTTCGGTAAAGTTTCGGCAGGAATACACGGCAAGGAAATTAAAGATTCATTTGAAGAGTATCTTGCTGGTATGCCCTAAGTACAAACTAATCTTCCAGAAGATTGAAGACAGCTTGCGGTTCATTGGACAAGACTACAGCGGTGGCATGATCTTCATACACGCCCATGGATTCTTCAATGTTGTCAATGTCCTCTGGGCTTCCGCGAAGCCTAAGGGTAGATGGAGTAGTCTTCACCGGTTTGAGTCGACAAAGCCGCTGTCAAACTCATGGCCGCCTCCCCAGATGCATACCTTGGATAGCAACATCGCCGACACGCGGTTGTTCGCCACATCTTCAAGACGCTCCGCCACCGTCTCACCTCGCGCTTTCACCTTGTCGGAAACACGAATGGCAGGCGCGGGCAAACGCCGGCGTTCTCGGTTTCTTGACCAAGCAATTTCGTTAGGAGGCTGGCGGTTTTCCTCAAACAGGCCGCCATAAGCCAGCGGTAATGTCGATAGAAAGGATACAATGCGCAAATAGAATAGAATCCGAAACTCCAGAGCGACCGTGTTGGTCTTTGCGGAGTCGCGATGGAGTCTTCTTGATCAAGATTCTTGACGTGCAGCCTTCATGGAGTTCTCGCCAAACTCCTTGATAATCTCATCCTTCTTCTTCTTCTTCCGACGGTACCACAAATCTTCCTCGAATCGTGAGAGATACTCCGAAGATGGAGAGGGAGGTTCTGGTTGGAGAGGAGGAGAGCTTGGGGCAGGCATTGAGGAGGCAGGAATGAGAATCGGTCTGACCAAAAAGAAAAAAGAAATCGAATCAAGAGGAGTATTAGTCAGATTGAGAAACAAGAAGATGAACAGTAAAAAGTCGGGAGTCGCTAAAAGGGAGGAATAAATTTTCTTACTCAAGACGTTGCCGGCGAGAACTTCGGCTTCCACTTGCTTTTGTCCTCCGTAGGGACGCTTGCCCACGGTTGTTATCGCCACCCGCCATGGATGCTCGTCGAGATTGAGGGTTTTTTCTCGCTTGGTAAGGGAGAAGGTGAGCAGATTGGAAAGCAAGAGCGGTTTTGGTTTGAGGAGATAATCGTGAAAGATATTTTTATAGGCCAGATTGCACAGCCATTACGTGGGCTTAAGAATGTGCTGGACCAAATGGTAAATGGGCCAAAACAATTTTAGACCATTTGGGCTTTTTCAATTGTTCGGCGAGAAGAGCGATTCGGTAAAGTTCAGTCTGGGATTAAGACAGTCAGATTGGGATACGTGGAATCTATGGATACAAGTTATAGAAATCGGGACTAAAACTGATTTTTATTAACAAAAGAAAGGTTACTGAATACAGGATTACATGTCATTTTTACATTTATTCCTAATCAAAGAGGCTATTGTAGACATCCTTCATACGCCTGAATGCAGTTTGCATCCTCATTGGGCGGTCAGGGCCTGGTGTTTCTACCATCTCAATCATCCGACAAGATGCGCCAATTGGGAGAGCAAACCTTCTCGAAGAAGCCTTCAAGAAGATTTAAAGGGATGATAAGTAAAGGCAAATTACAGGAAATAGAATGGCATGGGTGTCAATTTAAGACTTACGATTGAAGTTCCATTCATAGAAGTTCTGGTTTCTTGCAAAGATGTCCAGATCCTCCTCGATGTCTTCCATATCTTCAACAGCTTGCTCGTGTGCCTCGCGTTCTAGCCTGAGTGCCTCTTGCACTGCTGCAAGCTGGCGACGAAGCTCAGCAATCTCAGCATCACGGGGGCTTCAAATATCATCAAGAAGAGAGAACAGGTTAGATTCAGCGTGAAGAAAACTTCAAAAGCACACAGGAAAGAGAACTTACTCCATTGCTCAAGGTGAGGGTTGGCCGAATGCTTCAGATAAAGAAGAAAGGAGAAAGGAAGATCTAGAGTATGAAAGACATCTAGATGACTCCTGAAGGAGTTTGCCTGTATTTATACAGAAAGAAGGCCGAAAAGATCTAAAGTGACTATAAGGAAGTTAAAGGTCTGTTCGGCATTTATCTTGAGAAACGGGAGAGACCTAGCTTGCCGATTCACAATTGGTGGAAATTCCAGCGGCACGAGTCCCAAGAAGCAACTAAAGGGTTGAAACAGTGTTGTAGGAAACTTCCAGAGAATGGGCCTTGGTGATTTTAGCCCAGTTAAAAGCTTGGCCCGGATTTTAGCAGATCGTGGTCAATTCCGAAGCAAAAGGATATCTTTTACTTCGAAATTGAGGGGGCATATGTTAACACCAAAATTTGGTAGAGCCTGGATGATAGATGGACCGGTACACGATAATTCGGTAAGGAGTCATTCGGCTAGCAAAAGGACAAAAGCAACGATGTAGCGTTCGGAGCATTGTTATTCGGCTAAGGAGCCCGAATCCAGAGAGGAGCCGAGCATGAGATGGTTCGGCAAGCGTGGAGCGTCAAGGAAGATATCCGGGGATGAGGGCCACGTCACTGCAATTTCACGACTCGAGAAGACTTGGAGGACAATGTATCTTAGCTAGATATTTTAGTTATGTTTATTCGTAATTAGTTAGGACTCGTCAAAAGCCCGAGGGTATAAATATAAGACCCCGGCAAGAATCGTGAAACGATCTACCAAATCAATACAACAAACCCGGCTCCGTGCCTTGGCTCGGCCACCCTTTGAGTCCAGTCGTGTCGTCGATCTCTGCGAGAGGATTCATCGACCGCCGACCTCCGTAATACCGCAACCTTGCACCATGTCTAGTATCATCAGCGGATTTAGATTATTGCAAGTAGTCTTGTTCACGCTTTTAGTATCGTCGGGCGGATTTAAGCTATCGGGGGCAAGAGGGTTCTTTTGTCGATCATGAGCCATCCGTGGGCTAAGGTCCGGCTAAGAGTTAGTTATCGGCTTCATTAGATTTTGGCAAGATCTAATGAATTCATTAAGTTACCACGTGTTGCAATGCTTTTATTTATTATTTAATTATGTTTGCATACACTTTTGCCCAATTTAGATTGAAAGGTCTCGGCTTTATCTTATCATAGATCTAGTTGCTTTTAGTGCTTTCATTGTTTATCTTACTATGCTACTAGATCTATCATTTTATCATAGCCATTTGGATCAATCTAAGTTGTCACGTGTTGTGGGTTCGTATACGTTTAGATCTTGACAGAGGACTATATCATCCGGTGGATCACGGATCTTTGGGTTACTTCTAGAGCTAGTCATCCAGGTGGACTAGAGATCGATTTAATCGATAGGTTTTATGTATGAGTTCCTTCTTCATGGACCCATTAGAGCAAGCTTGCCAACACGGTTATGCTTTCACGTGTAATGGGTGTCTATAATGATATTCATGATTTACCTTCTTTTTATTTATCATGTTGTCAATTAATTCGATCTATGCAATAGAGCTTTACAATAGCACATCATGATGATCGACTTTATTTGTTCAAACATGTCTTTTATGATCATTCGGCATTTCGTTATTGCATTACATCCTTATATATGCTTACCGAACGCATTCATTATTTGTCGACAGATAGCTCTCATAGCTATATGTCTTTACATCCGGCCTTAGAGCCATACATGCGGGCGTCTTGGTCTCACCGGCATGTTCCGGATCTCATGTTTACCTCCTTGTCAATTAACGAGGTCAAATTGATCGGGCACGCCTTCGAGATCAAGACACTCGGGCAGTCGAGTAAAGCCTGACTATTCCGGCTTGCCGGTGTGTGCGCGAGAGTCGAGGTTTTGTGCCTACACCCGCACACCGGTGCGTCCGGTCGGATTCTTCGTGCTTCCGGTCGCCGCGTCCGGTCATGTCTGAGCTGCGAAAATCCGTTGTTTTGTCGTCGTTCCTTCGCCCTTGCTCCAAACCGACTTCCGTCACTTGTTTCTTGTTGCCGACACGTCGAAGAACACCTCGACACCATGTGTTACCATTTTGAAAACATTTTCACCAAGTGCGGACTTAGCTCTTTAGGTTAGAATGCATGCATATGAATCTTGAACCTAAAGGCACATGAGGATCGATATGTACGAAGGTTTTCCCCTCTTTATAGTACAGCTTATCGATCCTATAATCACCCACACCCTCTATCGTGTCTTGGGTGTGAAATCAAAAGCCCTATGGTTATATACCTTTGCCTTGGGGACAATTGATCTCCAAACACCACGAATTGGATGCTTGATC
>JADLZK010007441.1:0-119638 GCA_015847255.1 Hyparrhenia diplandra
CCGGACCGCTGCTCGTAATTTTTTTTTGCTGCACCGCTCGCTTCCTAATTAACACCGTACGGCGGAGCAAGAGAAAAACGGCCCAGTTTAAACACTAGGCAGGCTACGCTCTGGACGTGCAAACGCACACAAGTCCAGTGGCCCTTTGGACTTTGCCCTAGAAAAATTGAAGTTGTTGGTCAGAATTGGATTACAAAATTCATCATTACATTCATGAAGAATACATACATTCATGGATAATGAACAATGTATAAATTGTAAAGTTCTGGCCAACTTCATCATTCTAGGGCACCCTCTTTTTTGCATTAGGAAAATTCTTTTTTGCTAGGCGGCTGACTGGCTCATCGTGGACGACTCCGCGCACCGCATCACTAGTAGGAATAGGAAGACGATGGCAGTGCAACGGTATTGAATCGATCCAATCCGATCGAACAAGCAGTGCATTACGGATGACGGATGCTGGGATGATGAGCAGTGGTTACTGGCAACAAGCCAACAACATATGTGTTGCAAATCATCGAGACTCGTCGTGACCTAAGTTATGAATTTGGTTTGCTAAATAAAGTAAAGATGATGCAAACAATATCATAAATAATTGCTCGGATCAAAAAGTCTTAACCCACCATTAAGTCAGCCTTTTCCTACTCCTATCCTTTGTGCAATATACAGACAAGTAAAACTAACGTGACGTACCCATCAGGAACAACATTCCCATCAGTCAGATTTGATCTAAAGGAGCACAAAACAATCATTCCTTATCTGACGATGCGCATTCTGACCAAAACGAGGCCTAGGAGGTAGTATGTGCATTCTGATTTATAGAAGTGAAGTTGACTATACATCGATTAAAAAGTAATCAGAGAAGAGTACTCGTCAAAGAACTGCTCTGCAAATCTAGAAAACTCTTGTTTCTCTCTTCTCTCTCTCTCTTTTAAAAAAAGTTACCTGCTCACGGATGTATATTGCATTCACGTATAAAAGCATAGTCGAAATTGACATATTTGGACCACAATTTGCGATATCTTGGTAATCCAATTTCAAGCCAAGGTTTTCGATTCCCATTGTAGTGCAGGACAGCTGCACGCTCGATGTCTCTTTGGTCGACGTTCGCCTTGTAACCAAGACCCAAGAGATGCCATGAGCGATCGAGGGGGAATGTGCGGTTCCAAAATGTTACAAGACCGGCTGGCAGTGTTCCTAACTTCCATAATTGCCTATTTGCGTTCTGCAAAAATGAGATTCCATATCCTTAGAGAAATATATGGTTTGACAAAACGCTAATTATCCACTAATTCGTGTATAAAGATAGCCTACATGTTGTTAATATTTTAAAATAAGAATTACTAAGTATATATATAGCAAAATAATGCAAGCCAACAACCATTGCTACTAATGGCCCTTTGCAAGCACTTATAATTTTTTTCTGTGCCTCCAGCATTACTAGCTAGTAACTGATAAGTTCATGACTACTCACCATATCCTGCCAGTAGTGGTAGACATCAGTAATATTTTGCTTCCTCCACTCAGACAAATCGAACATGTTCATGCCGTACGCCCAGCCACAGGCACGCTGATCAAACTGATTAGCAATTAGGGGATTTGAGAAGTTGAGGTACCTATCAAACCTATGGAAACTTGCTCCACAGGTAAGGACAGCACCATTAACCTTTCCTTTTAGATCTATTGACCAAAGATTACTTAGGTCCTTCTGGACTACAACATCATCATCAAGAAACAACACCTTGCTAAGCTTTGGGAATATCTGAGGAAGATAAAACCTCAAATGGTTGAGAATGGACAGGTACTTGGGATTTTGGAACTTGGAGTTTTTGCTCAGCTTATCTTGATGGGTCCTGAAGTAGTAGTTAATCATCAAATGGGACGCTAGTTGCTTCAGGACTGGACTATAACTCGAATTTAGCCAAGTAAACTCTTCAATGTTCTGGACCTGAATAGCAACTTTTCCTATGGGATTTGCCAAGAACCACATTCTCATTGCAGCATAATTATGTTTGTCCGTTACGATGTGGAATACATGCCTTGCTGGGTTCTGCATTGGAATATTAATTAAAATGTTAGTAGCTAGTACAAGTGAAGTAACCCTAAAATCTCCTTGGAATATTTACTGCAACAAAAGTTCATCGACCAGCATTAGTTGCTCAATTTCAAAACACAAGCCACTACTACCTCACATGTCAAATAGTGTACCTTAGCATTTACAAGAGTTGAGTTCACGACCACGGCAGCTGCCAGTACATTATCTGAGAATAATGCATAGTGTTGCAGCTTTGAGTCTTCAAACTTCTCTTCATTTGGAAAATGTTTTTTGTGTGAGTTGGATGAATAGTACTCATTTGTGAGACGCAGTGCAAGACAGTAGAGTTTTTTCTTGGCAGAGCTTTAGCTGCTATTATTTTTGCATAATCGGCCTTTTGCTTGAAGGCTTGAACTTGGTCCTCAGTTGAATGAAGAGTCGATAATAGCTTATCAATGACAGCTGCACAATTCTCATGCACAAGTTTGATCTTTGCTAATGCCAACTCCATTGCTCTAATTTTTCCAGAGACACTGTATAAGCAATAAAGTCGAAGAAAACGTGTAAGAGCATTCTGTCCCTACCTGAGTACATGTGGTCATCTCAATACTAGGGTGAAGCATGCTGAGACATGCTAAAAAAAAAGAACGTACTTCTTTGGTAACCATCTATCATTTGTTGCATCGCCGAGTGCTTGTTGGATATCCCTCATCTTTCTTTGGAGATCTGTAACAAAGGCGTGACGACGGCCCCTAGAAGGTAGGAGCCCAACATATGTTTTTGCTCTTCTTAATTGATCCTTTATGGTACGTATGGTTGCATCCGGCAAACTTGTATGATGATTGATATTACGGCTAACTGCTTTTGAATCGGAATCTTCTGAGGTAGCACCTGTAAATTGCAATGTTTTCCTGGAAAATTAAACCACTATGTAACTGAATAACTGCTTAATCCATGAAAGAATCAGAGGCTAAAGACTAAAAAGAACCTTGTGCACCTAAATTCCTAAAGCAATATATATAACCTAAAGAATGATGCAACCAAATAAATGTATACTTTTACAAGACCTGAAACATGCAAAATTAGAAATAAAACATAAACCGACTGGGAAACATATGATAGAATGGATTAGTTTCGGCAGAATCACCAAGATAGAATGTATCCATAATGTTGGAAACAGTTTTTTTGGTTTTTTGAGTGCAACCTACTATGATGGAATTCAACATAATTCTAGTGTAGCAATAGCAGGTTACTAATTTATTCTAGAATGAAATCATACTCCCATGTTTTAACTCATTCAAAGAATCTTCCGAGATTCTTGGAAACAATTTGGAATAGAGAGTAGTTCGTCATTCTTGATTCTATAGATTTTATTTTTTTGGACACAAATTTGATCCATTTACTATTCCAACCTATCAACAGGTCACTCTGTTTTACCTTTTTTCAATGAAGCGCTAGAGCTGCCATGCATTGTAGCAGCAGCTCTGTGCTGTCTGACTTCAACATGGCCACCACGGCTTATCTGTTTTCGAGCAATAGCGATGTCGTCAACACGTTCTCTCTTAACTGGATCCCTCATTTCCTCCCCATTCCACAGTATGCTGACCGTGGATTCACTTGATCTATCCGAAACACTTCTCCTGTCAACATCTTGCTGAACAACTCCATCCTGTCCCAATTCAGTGTCGTAGTCCATGGCAGCAACTACTCCACCCTCCTTTCTCCGTCGTGCACCTACGGTTGATCCGACTCTCTGGACATGCTCTTTCACCACACCTGACGTGTCCTATCACATCACATCAGTTCACCACCACACCCCAGTCCTACTGTACACAAGATTACTGAAGAATGTATGGAAGCACCTCGTGATGTTACCGGACTGTGCGGATCGTGTCTGAATGCGCGCCTCCTGGTCACTGCACGCACCGAGATCATCCATCGTAGAGCACTTTGGTCAAGCAAGGACGCGCAGAGACGACGGAGAGGAAGAAGACGGGTCAAGGAAACCGTACGTACGATTGGGGCCGGAGAAAGGGGAGAAGATGGGCGCGCCGCTGTAGAGAAGGAGGGGCGCGAGCACCGTGACGAGGAGCAGCGCTAGCACCACGTCCCGGGGCCGACACTTCCACCTCGGCCGTCGCCACCGCCGCGCCGCGGCCGACGCCATGGTCCGCTGCCGTGGACGGGTGCGTGCGTACGTGCTCACCGGCCGGGGACGTTGGCCGTTGCTCTCGAGTCTCTGGGTCGTCGGCACGTGTCTGTCGTCTCGGCCGGCGCCTGTCCCGGATCCGTACGTGCGTGCGCGGAGCCGGGGAGCTGCAGGGCGACGGGGTCTCGTGGTCGTGGCGGACCGAGCAGGACACTGTGCGTGTCCCCTGCCAGTGCCAGGCACTGCGCGTCGCACGCAACGCACGCACGGACACCCGCAGGAGACGGGAGGCAGGCAGGCAGGCAACAAGCGCGTCTCGGAAACGGGCGGCCGCGGGAGCGGGGAGGGCACCAGGCCACCAGCGCCGTGGGTCGTGGCCGCGGTTCCACGGACAGCCAGCCCGCAGCCACGGACCCAGGCTTTGACCTCACGAGCTCGTTGCAATAATAATTGAGCCCTCAAGCGCGCCACACGGGCCGGCTCGCAGGCAACTCTGGACACACAGGCACCCACCGCCACCGGCCAGCGGGCGGCACTCATGTGCCGTGCTGCACTCCCCGGACCGCCGCTGGCGACGACTGCTACTCTACCTGCTGGCCGGCAAAGAGGACATTCGCTACAACAGCGTTCGAGTTCCGGTACTGCTCGCATGTCATGTCGCCGTCTCGCCGTCGCCGACGGGCAGATCTCCGCGGCAGCAAAAGAGATCCCATCGAATCGTTGTGATATGGACTGAACGATGCATGCATATGCAGCACCGACTTGATTACTCCCTTCATGTATATCATGAGTTTGACGGCGGACAATCACGAGTTTGACGGCGGACAATCACGAGTCGCGTGTGTGACAGCAGCAGCTGACACCGCCCAATCCATGAGCCTCAGGCTGTCACTAGGCTGTTGCACTCCGGCACAGCATAAAGCCACCGGGAGTGCATTGGATTAGCAGTAAAGTGCGCACGGAACCGGAGGGTCCTGTCGGTAGGCAACAACGAGATCAAAGCAAAGCACGGGATTAATTTGGAGTTGGGACAGCCACAGCCACGTCGCCAAGTCGGTCGCAAGGGCAGAGCAGTGACGGACAGGGAGACAGATTGGCTGCCTTTAGGTCCCCCTGAACCCCGACAAGCTGCTCCCCTGCAATCCTGCAGTGCACTCCACCGATTCCTTTCCACTTTACTCCCTCGTCGTCTCCCGCTGTCAAGCACCTCAATTTTCATCTCCCTGCCTGACCCTATATATGCCGGGAGCATCTGCTTCTCCTCCATCCTTGCCCACCACGACTGCCAGCCATTTTTTTCACCTCAATTCCAAGCTTCTCCTCTCCGGTCGGTTCAGCAAACAAAGAGAGCACCGAACGCTCGCTCGAAACTTTGCCAGCAAGAAAGACATCAGCAGCAGCAGCAACTAGCGTTACGATTGGCATGGAGCTGGAGCTCGGGCTGGCGCCGCCGAGCGCGCGTCATCATCCCAATTCCATGGCGATCGACCATCTCGCCGCCGAAGACGAGCTGAGCAGCACCTCGTCGGACCACCACCACCGCCCTTGCGCTGCGCGCGCCGGCAACGGGAAGAGAGGGTTCGCGGAAGCGTTCCAGCAGGCGGCGGCGACGACGACGCTGCCGCTCTTCGACGATGGCTCGTCGTGCGGCGGGCGGAACGGCAACGGCAGCAGCAAGAGGCCGTTGGTCGGGTGGCCACCGGTGAGCTCCGCGCGCAGCAGGGCGTGCGGCGGTGGCGATGGCGCCAAGTACGTCAAGGTGAAGAAGGAGGGTGACGCCATCGGCAGGAAGGTGGACCTGTCGCTCCACGCCTCCTACGACGAGCTCGTCGCCGCGCTTGCCGGCATGTTCCCGACCACCACCGGCAACCAAGGTATGTAGGTAACAGTGTTCGTTGTTGGTCCATCGAAATTTTCAGGGGATCTATAATCATCCTATCCAAATCCAACCTACCGATTCTGATGATCTGATCATCAAATTATTGCCGTGCTGTTGCAGACGACAAGGAAATCAGCAGCTCCACCACCACCACCACCGGCAGCCATGTGGACGTGGTGGTCACCTACGAGGACGGAGAAGGGGACTGGATGCTGCTCGGAGATGTGCCATGGGAGTAAGTTCTTTAGGACCAATGCATACATGTGGATTTCGTCTTAATTCTTATCCTTCCGGGTTGTTGCTGACATTGCCCTGTAAATTTTCTTGCAGTGATTTTGCAAGGTCCGTCAAGCGGCTCAAGATACTGGGATGATCAAAGTCTGGCCGCACTGATCGATGTTGTACATGTTCTTAATTGGAGTATAAGTTTTTTTCCCTTTGAAAACCACTTGGTGTTAAGAATCAAGGCAGTAGTAGTTTTTGGTGGTGTACTTGGATTACCTCTTGTGACAATACGACGTATACGAAAAAATGCGCCTAGGCGTTATCGCGAAAAAAAAGATAATACGTATACGAACAGGTTTTCTGGTCTTGTTTGTGAGAATGCATGCTTCTCTTGGAGATTTGCCTTTGTGTTTTGCGAAGTTTATCCTGCAACTGATCGCAAACTACTATATGTCATGAACCAGAATTGGGCCTCCCGGGAGTGGCTAATTGGGCCAAAAACGCGCCGGCCGCCGGCCGGGGGGGGCAGGGCGCTGCGCAGGAGGGGGGGGCCCCCTGCCGCCGCCGCCTTCCCTCTTCCTTACGACTCGAGTTTGCTTCATATTCAAGTTAGGATTATATTAGGTAATTTTTGGTGTGCAAGGGGATATCTCATCTATAAGGGAGACCCTTATTAGGAAAGAATAAGTTAGGATATGCTTGTAAAAGGTATTCGATCGTATAAGGAAACCTTATAGAGATTGCTTAGATTACAAGTCCTACTAGTCGGGCTATATAAGCAAGAGGCATGTAATCTCTAGGGGATAAGCAAGCAAATAAAACATATCTATCGTTTTCAGCTCTTGGCCTCTCCACCCCTGCTCCGCGCCGCCCCGCCACCGCCACCGCCCCGCACCGCGCCGCCGCCTCGCCCATCCCCTCCCGACGGCTCCTCCCCTCCACCTCGTCGCTCGTCTTCTTTGCTCGTCGCCGCCCGGCGAAGCCGCAGCCCCGCACGCCATCTCGGAAGCTTCGAAGGGCGAAAAACACGTGTCAATTCGGCCCAATCTAGCCGGAATCGACGGTGGTATCCGGAGACCGGGGCGATTCCCACCACCCATGGCTTCCGAGATAAAGGAGTTCAACGCGGCGCGAAGGCGCCTCGACGACAAGCGGCCGGATCACGGCAAAGCGCCGGACGACATGGAGGACCGCCTCCGTCGTATGGAGCACGCCTACACCGCCTCGAGGATTCAGCAAAGACGTTGTTGGTATTTGTTAACTTCTGAGAAATAGATCCGCAAGCGCCCACGGATATCCGGTGAGCATTTCACGGGAGGGTTTTAAATATCGAATCCACGAGGAAGATAAGATTAACAATTCATTTGATTAAGGGCGGTGATAGAAGACTAATGAGATTCGGTGGTTTAGCATTTACTTAAACAGGGTGAGCCAATAAAAGATAATAATGATAAGGTATATAAGACAGTGAGGTGCACGTGGTGAACAATAGGATAAGATTAATTCCTAGTTAGATTAGGATTGGATTTATGACAGACGGGACAGTTCTTATGTAGCATACAAAGAATTTCGAAGTGGAAATAAACAGGCATAGCATAAGATCATATATAAATCAAAACCATAAATAAAAATGTGTACCCCGAAGATTACTTAAGAAAATCAAGAACGAAACAAGATCATCCCAAGAATCATTATCGACTAGTCTTATACACGGGGAGGATTGCAAAGGACTCAATAGTCTTTGTCACCACTACGATCTACCACACGACCCGGCATATAAGGTGAATCCGCAAATAAATTATATCTAAGCACCATGCTTACATACTCTCTATTACCTAGCATACAAATTTGTAATATACTAGGAGCTCTACGAATAAGTACTTGAATTACCATGAATAATGACTATATCAAATATGCTATGACTAGAATAAAGTGTAAGTAAACTAATTGTATGCATAATAATTAAATAGCACGAAGGTGTATGAAAGCAATAATTATATTGATCCATAGTGTAACTTATCGATCCCAACCGGAGCATACACTCTCTCTTCTCTAAACCCGACTTTCTATCTAATCTAGGCTCAAAGAGCTATGAATTAGCTATCCTATCTCGTGGTGTCTCCTCTTCTTGTTCTGTCTTGGCTCTTCCTTGATCTACTTCTTATTGAACGTGAAGCTTTAGATCAAACTTGGACTTGTCTTGGCTTGAGGGGTCTTGGTTTTTGTTTATATATCGGTCTTCCTCTGTCTCTTCTACTTCAACAGCGATGTGGTATTAACCTTGAATCAATCCCGCACTTCTTTCGTCGCCCTCGGATCAAACCGACTCAAATCAACCGGTTTAGATCGAGTCTTGGAGGCGGTTGAGGAACGTTCGAGCGGGCGAGACGGGCGGCACTGGGGGCCGATCGGCCTAATAGTTGGGCCGATCGGCCCGGGGGTCTCCCTCCGGGTCCCGTCGATCGTCGTGCCTTCGGAGTCTTCTAGATAATGTATTTCTTGGTTCGAAGTTAGTTCACGTCGGGAGAGATCCGTAGCCTTTCGGACTTGTTTGAGGAGTTGGATTTGCGTTGCGTTACGTTGGTCGTATGCCACGTCATTTTCGCTGATTTTTACGTTAAGTCCCCGCAAATCACAACTTTACCAAAACTCATGGAATTCATTAGTAGAAAACCCTAATAAGGTTATCTAATTTTATTTTAGTTCTTTTCCATGAATGGTTGATGCATAAAAATATGAGTTAGTGAGCATCAACAAACTCCCCAAGCTTACCTCTTGCTAGTCCCTAGCAAGACTACGTGTGTGTTACCAAATCAAATCTCGACCAAGATAGGATGAAAAATTTAGAATCATAAACTTGCTTATATTTACTTGAGAGCATGGGGTTTTTATCATCATGAATCTTGGACTATTGAAAGATAGAACAATTAAGTCAAACACCATGTCTCAAGTTCGTGGTTTCACTATAACCACGGAGTTTTACAAAAGATTATAAAGTGAAAGCAATGTGAGTATTTCGTATGACAACAATTAATAGTGAACATTTAATTTCTTAGCCCTTTTCTTTTGCTTCTTTTGTTTCTGAAAATATATCTCTCTTTATGGCAATGAATTTTAAAGAACCTCGGGTTACATGACAACTTAATTGGAGAGGTGAGCTCTTCTCACTCGTATTGACTTTTGTCACATTCTTCTCTCTCCTTTTCTTTTTCTTTTCTGAGATGTGAGCTCTACTCGCTCCGAACATTTGTTCATTTTTCATCTCTTTTATTAGGGAGGTAGGCCCTTCTCGCCTAGTAGAACACTTGTTCATTTCTCTCCCTCTTTCTCATCTCACTTTTCTCTCATATATATATTTTTCTTTTTATTTTATTTTTGCTTGTCATGCCCAAGTCTCTTGAAAGCATAGAGAGATATATAATGAAGCAATTTTAGCATATTTTCAACAAGGCATTTATTTCATTTTATCAGGCTTATGTCATACAGGAAACTCATTTAAAAATTCAAAGATTAATACTCGAATTTAAGTGTCACATATGAACAAGATAGATGGTAGCTCAACTTTTATCATATCATATCGGTCAATTGCCTAGACTTGAAATTTAAGATCATACTCCCCACAGAACTCAAGTTCAAAGCATGTTTTAGAATCTTAACAATTATATCCATGTTGGGAGAAATAAATATGGTAGACTAGGCATTGATCACGGAGGAACAACATCTATCATGTTCTTATAGCATAATTCACGGATCAATATAATTATTATTCTCATTTTTTTTTTTTTTAAGCACGCCTATATATATATTAAAAACCAAATATTATTTATACTAGCTAAATAGACAGACTCAAATATAAATATATAGCTAAATAATTAAAAACCATAGTAATATAGATAAATAGATAAATAGGTAGATAGATACTTACCTTGGGGGCACTCCTTCCCCAAGGGTCCGGCCGGTTTGTTGGTTTTGAGGGTTTCCCTCGGTTTGTGGTTTTTAACGGGGACCACTCCCCAAGCTGCTTGATGCACTTACCTATGTCTCATTCGGCCGAAAAGTCTCTCCAGCTGTTCAGTGTTGGTCTCCACCGCGTCCTGGATGTCGTCCAGCTGCTCTCCCCTTTTGCGCATCCACTCTTGCTGATTGTACAAGATGTCGGAGTGGGCGTTCTGAGTGTTGATTAGGGTGCGCATATTGTCGCGTGCATACCCCGGCGGGATATTCTTTGGATCGCGGTACTCGTAACCCGCAAAAGAATGACGGGCCGGCATAAATGCAAACATGACTATCTTTCGGCATTTCTGTGTGTGGGCAGCGGTCCTCCCGGGTAGGCGCGACGTGGATGTGGTGGGCACGAAGCCCTCGTATGCTTGGTACGCTGCACCCTCTGGAGTTTGGTCAGCTCCTCGTATTGGGATGTTGAAGCTCGCTTGACGTGGATGGCTGACGTTGGACCGGCTGTGCCTGCGTATATATCAAGAAAGATTGCACAGAGTATATGCCTAATCCCGGGTTAGGTAACGGGATTGCATTGTTGTTATGAAGGTAGTAATACTGTTCTCGGTCTTTTCTTACCCAACGGCCCTGCCGGAAATAGTCGTACCCTATGATGTCTCGTGGAGTGGTTATGTACGTGATGGTTGTGTCATCTCCCAGCAGGCCTAGATCATTGGCTATACGAGTGATTAATGAAGTGCGACTTATCTCTCCAACTAAGTTGGGGAGTGATAGCCAATGGTCTACTAGTGACATAACAGGTGAAACGGATGTCCTTCTAACAAATGGCATATAGGAATGCGACTCGATGCTTTCGTGCGGTGATATTGTCCTTTTCGTGGGAAAAGGACAAGGGCCATCCATTTGTGTAAGAATCTTAGTGTTGGAAGGTGGATGTCATTTGTGCGAGGTCGATTGGAACATACCCTTCGGTGATTTCATTCCGAATACTTCCCTGTTGAAGTCGCTTAAGGTGGAGGTTACATTTATGGGGCGACTTGACTCAAAACCTAGTGCAAAGACGAAGTTGTCTCCATGTCATCGTGTAAGTCCGCGGAATAACCGAAAGGTCACTCGGTACCATCCTCGGTGTAATTTAGTGTGCACAAAAATTCTAATGTGAGAAGCCGGCACCCCCTCTCGGAGGTGTCGTAGAAAGAAGACCATCGAATTTGAAAAATAGTATTGAATTACGGTAAAATTCCTATACGGTCCATGAATGTATTATCTAGCATAGGAGTAAGTGAGAAATCTCTGTTCTTAAGTTTATTATACCTACTCCTTTTTTCTCCTCGCTTGCAAATGAAGGTGTGCGTCTAAGGTCGAGTTTTACCTTGGCTTGGTGAAGGCATTGGAGACGGAGAAGCTAGAGGTGATGGCGTTGCTCTTGTGTCGGTGCTCATTGATTGCTCGGAACCAGCCCGAGAGTTTGAGCGTGACCGTGAAGCCTTCCAAGCAAGGGCGACATTTTCTCGGGATTTTGGCGAGAGGATTTCTAAAGGATTTTTTCTTCTAAGTTTTTCTCTCCTCTAATTCTTTCCTAATCTGCTCAAAGGCGGTTCTTCTTCTCTCTTTGGAAACCAGAATTTCTAGTTGCTTGGGATGAGAAGAGAGAAGAAGGTGGCGGCTCTATTTATAGGCCGGGGGGGCCGATCGGCTGATTATTGGGCGGTCGGCCCCACAAGTGGGCCCCCCAGGTGCCCTCTCCACCATCTATTATTTCTTTGAAATTCCACGCTAGAATAGTATATGTTAGGTCAAGTGGAAATATCTTTGGTGGAAATTGGATGGTGGAGGAGAAAAGGGAATAAAGAAAGTGATGATTTGATGTTTTGTCCCTATGACATATGGGTCCCACTTGTAAGGTTGTAATATTTTTTTGTATTTTCCGAATAAAAAAAAAAAGAAAAAGTAGCAGATAAGTAAAATTATTTTTATGCCACCACGAGAAAAGTAATTAAACGGGCTTTACTCGTATAAATTATTAATCATGGGGCGTAATTTTTCTTTTTATGGTGAATGTAAAAGTGCAGGAATTTAAATTGCGAAGATAAATGCAAAGAATAAAAATATTTTTGGATTTTTAAATTTTTACCGAATTACCCGGCGCGAGGGTCCGTAGTTAAGGTCCTTGAGCGGGGACCTTCAATCTTCTAGTCCTCCGTTGCATCCTCCATCGGAGAGGATGGTTCGTCGGCATCGTCTTCTCTTGATCGATCATGTTCGTATTGGTGGCGAGTTCTCGTCCGGGTTTGAAGGCGAACTTCTCCTCCTTTCCATTGATCTCAAAGGTGATCTCTCCAAAGACTGGCGTTGATGTTAGCGTTGGCGGTGCTTTCAGGAATGGTCGTCAGAGGATGAGTGAGACCACCGAGTGCGGGTGCATGTCGGCATAAACGAAGTCGACGGCACAAAGAACTCCCGGATCCTCACTGGAACATTCTCGGCGATTCCTAGCGGGTAGCGAACCGATTGATCCGCTAATTGTAGACACATTGATGTTGGAACCAAGGTAGGGTGCTTGAGCTTGTCGAAGACAACCTTGGGCATCACTGCGACACTTGCTCCAAGATCACAGAGTGCGTTGTTGAAATATTGATCTCGATTGAGCACTCTATAGTGGGGCATCACGGATCCTTTTTCTTGATGAGTAATGTGTTTAGGATTGCCGCACTACACTCTTTGTTAGCTTGATGATCTCCGTGGTTGGTAGTGGTCTCTTCTTGTTTAAGATATCTCTAATGTACTTGGCGTATGTAGGGACACGCATGGCATCTAGAAGAGGTACATTAATATAAAGTTTTGGATTACCTCTATGAATTTGCGAATTGATCATCAACTTGAGGTCTTCTTATTCTTCTTGGATATGGTAGGAAGTTGGTGTCGTGAAAGTCTTGTCCCACGGGTTCTTGGCGCACAACTTCTTCTACGTCATCATCCTTGTCTTCGGGAATGTTGGCCGGTACTACGGGTGGTGCGAGAGGCTGCAGGTGTGCCGTAGGTTTTCTACCCGAAGGTCTTCTGCTCATCGGGAATGGTGGATCGGTAGTTTGCTTACCACCTCTTGTTCGGATGTTATGTACCTGCTCATGATTAGTGACAACAGGCATAGCAAAGTAGACAATTTTGATAATTTTGATTCTAGTTTGATATTAAAAGCAACTTGCTCTTTTATCATAGCAGAAAAGTTATCCATTTTAGCATTTATATCTTCTAGAATTTTATCATTAGCAACTAACTTCTTAGAGAAATTATCATTAATTTTAACTTGCTCTTCAATTAATTCTCGTAAAGAAGGTTGCTTGAATTTATTACCGAATTAAAGTTATTACCCGAATACTTACCTGCGTAAGTCGGTCGTGATTGCGGGTCTTCTTTTTGGGTTGGTGCTGATTCGTGAACCACCAAGCTTGAACTTCTTGAAGCGTTCATGTAGTCTTGTAAAGCTTGTCGATCCTTCTTGTAGTTGGCTCGCCTCCTCAAGCCAATTTAGTAGCACGTCCATCCCGGTTTGATTTGCCTTCAAGTCTTCTTGTTCTTCTTCTATTTCTTCATTTTGATGGCGTATTGGGTGTTCTTTGGGTCCACCTTGATTTTTCGATATCTTACACATAAGTATGTTGGCTTTCCCCGGTGTGAGTGATAAGAATGATCCTCCAGATGATGGCGTCTAGATGCTCTCTTGGTTTTTGAATTAGTCCATGGTAGAATCCTTGTAAGAGCATCCATTCTTCCATTCCATGGTGAGGGCAATCGATATGTATTCTTGAAAACGTTCCCATGCCTGCGGAATAGATTCTCCCTTTTCTTTGCTTTGAAAGTTGGTAATTTTTCCACGTAAGGCATTGGTTTTGCCTATGGGGAAAAATTTTGATAAGAATGTGGTTGAACATTTCTCCCATGTGTCTATCTTTTGTTCCTTTGGAGTAGAACCATTGCCTCGCTCTTCCCGATAGTGAGAAAGGGAATAAACGGGCGAGGATCATGTCCTTGGGAATGTTCTTGATATTGATGGTGGCGCCCTATCTCCATGAAAGTCCGGAGATGAGTGCTTGCATCTTCATGTGTCTTTCCTTCAAACGGGTTAGCTTGCACCATGTTGATGAGGCTTGCCTTGAGCTCGAACTCATGATTGATTTGAAGTGTAGGTCAAAGTCGCGAATGTTCTCGATGTTTGGAGCGGAGAACTCTCGCAACGTCTTTTCGTGCATGGCTTCGGGAACTTGGTGTTCTTTGGTTGACTTGATTCGGATGATGAAGTATAGTGAATCACAGTCTAACCTGTTAATACCGCAAGTAAGATGGAAAAAGACAATAAACGGGTAAATCTGTTTAGCGAGGGGATGCTAAGTAGCAAATCCACACTTAGAATTCATCTATCAATAATCAAAAAGAAAAGTTATCTAAATCTTCCCAAGAACGGCGCCAGAAATGCTTGTTGGTATTTGTTAACTTACAGAGAAATAGATCCGCAAAGCGCACGGATATCCAAAGTGAGCATTTCACCGGGGAGGGTTTTAAATATCGAATCCACGAGGAAGATAAGATTAACAATTCATTTGATTAAGGACGGTGATAGAAGACTAATGAGATTCGGTGGTTTAGCATTTACTTAAACAGGGTGAGCCAATAAAAGATAATAATGATAAGGTATATAAGGCAGGTGAGGTGCACGTGGTGAACAATAGGATAAGATTAATTCCTAGTTAGATTAGGATTGGATTTATGATGACGGGACAGTTCTTATGTAGCATACAAAGAATTTACGAAGTGGAAATAAGCAGGCATAGCATAAGATCATATATAAATCAAAACCATAAATAAAAATGTGTACCCGAAGATTACTTAAGAAAATCAAGAACGAAACAAGATCATCCCAAGAATCATTATCGACTAGTCTTATACACGGGGAGGATTGCAAAGGACTCAATAGTCTTTGTCACCACTACGATCTACCACACGACCCGGCATATAAGGTGAATCCGCAAATAAATTATATCTAAGCACCATGCTTACATACTCTCTATTACCTAGCATACAATTTGTAATATACTAGGAGCTCTGAATAAGTACTTCGAATTACCATGAATAATGACTATATCAAATATGCTATGACTAGAATAAAGTGTAAGTAAACTAATTGTATGCATAATAATTAAATAGCACGAAGGTGTATGAAAGCAATAATTATATTGATCCATAGTGTAACTTATCGATCCGTAACCAGGAGCATACACTCTCTCTTCTCTAAACCCGACTTTCTATCTAATCTAGGCTCAAAGAGCTATGAATTAGCTATCCTATCTCGTGGTGTCTCCTCTTCTTGTTCCTGTCTTGGCTCTTCCTTGATCTACTTCTTATTGAACGTGAAGCTTTAGATCAAACTTGGACTTGTCTTGGCTTGAGGGGTCTTGGGCATTTTATATATCGGTCTTCCTCTGTCTCTTCTACTTCAACAGCGATGTGGTATTAACCTTGAATCAATCCCGCACTTCTTTCGTCGCCCTCGGATCAAACCGACTCAAATCAACCGGGTTTAGATCGAGTCTTGAGGCGGTTGAGGAACGTTCCGAAGCGGAGCCGAGACGGCTTTGGGGGGCCGATCGGCCTAATAGTTGGGCCGACGGCCTGGGGTCTCCCCTCCGGGTCCCGTCGATCGTCGTGCCTTCCGGAGTCTTCTAGATAATGTATTTCTTGGTTCGAAGTTAGTTCACGTCGGGAGAGATCCGTAGCCTTTCGGACTTGTTTTCGAGTTGGATTGCGTTGCGTTACGTTGGTCGTATGCCACGTCATTTTCGCTGATTTTTACGTTAAGTCCCCGCAAATCACAACTTTACCAAAACTCATGGAATTCATTAGTAGAAAACCCTAATAAGGTTATCTAATTTTATTTTAGTTCTTTTCCATGAATGGTTGATGCATAAAAATATGAGTTAGTGAGCATCAACACACGCGTCACGGCGACCACGCTGGAGGGCGGCCCGGCGGCCGCGCCCGCCCGGCACTGGGCGGCCCTGCACGCCACCGGGCACCGCCCCTCCCCGCCTCGGACCTCGGCGTCGGCTCGACCCCGCTACCCTCCAGCTTGAGGAGGCGGATGACGCCAGACGTGTGGCCGCCGCCGTCATCGACGTCATCCTCGACGACACCGCAAAGACCGGCCGCCCTCTCCTATCCTCGACACTGCGCGACCACGCGGGACTCCGGCAGATGGCGTCACCCGCGCGCCCCGCCCTGCCCCAGCGCGCCGCGGCGCCCCCGGCCTCGTCCCTCGGCCCGCGCCACCGCGGCGCCCCAAGACTGCTACCACCCGCGGCATTGCACCCTCCCCCGCTACGTCACGCGCCTACAAGTCCGGAGTTCGACCCGGCAGCGACCCCGACCTCTGGATTCGCTCCTTCCTTGGAGCTCTTCTTCGAGCTCAACTTGGATAGCGACCAGGACTACTATGTGAGTTCTGCCGCCTTCCACCTCACCGGTCTTGCCGCGAGCCGGTACATCGACTGTCCCAAGAAGAAGTCCCCGCTTGAGTGGGACGAGTTCACCAGCGCCCGCGACATCACCGGCCCGCCCGACACCTCGACGCCATGGGGGCATACGCGCCGCCTCGAGGGGGGCAAGCCGGGCGACTACATCGACGCCTTCGAGGTCTATGCATCACGCATGGATTTTGAGGGACGGCGCCACCGCGTCCGCCTCTTCGTCGAAGGCTTTGCGCACCTCGCCGCAGACGGCACTCGAGTGGTTTGAGCCCCGTTCGATGAAGGAGGCCATCGACCTCGCCCGCCCGATAACGACGACGAGCCGGACGACGACGCCCGGCGCCGGCCACGACGCCGGGCAACGCCGCCACCACGGCCGCACCGGCAAACATCGACGACGACACATCATGGCCGCCACGGTTGATCGCGATACCACGCCAGAAGCGGCGGCCAATTGCGATGGACGCATATAGACGGCTCGACGTCGAATGACATGATCACGGAGCCGCACCGGCCACGACGACCAACAAGGGGCTCGGGATCATCTCCAACGCCATCGAAGCCGACTCTGCCGCCCAGTGGAGCCTCCACTATGGCGTCGTGAGGTACTTCCACCGCTACTACATCCCCGCCGCTTCGCAGCTTCTCGGGACTTCATGATGGGGAGAACGTCGTACGCATGGCGTAGCGATGGGCTTCCACCTCCCCAATCGCCCCGGAGGATCGGGCATTCCCATTCCGACGCGTCCTCCTCCTTCGGGCACGCCCCGACGAGCGGATCGAGGGTGCCACCGTCCTCCTCTTCGACAACAACGGCGACGTCTTCTTCCGCATTGGGAGCGTCTCCATCGGTGCGGCATGGACACGGGAGATCCGGCTAGGACCGCCCGTGAGCACGCCAGACGACCTCCTCGGTTTGCCTCCTCGACTTCACCTCCTCGCCGCCCACGTCGATCCGTCCGTCTCTTGCGGGCATCTCCATGCTAAGGTGGCGGTGCGGCGACGACCTACATTTACACGTCTCCTCCGCCCGACCCGCCCGGATGATCGATCATGCGGGACCCTCGGCGCCTCCGTCATGCGTCGTGCATGGGCGGAACGTCCCTTCGTGCAGCCCCTGCTGAGCTTCAAGTTCAGCTTACTTCGGCGAGCTACACCTCGACTTCGCCTTCTGTAAGGTCCTAGATGGCTAGAGGGGGGGTGAATAGCCTATAAAAATTTTCTACAAGCTCAACTAAACAAACCGATTAGTATAAAACACGGCGTAAAGCGGTTTTGCGCTAGCTCTATTGTCTTGCAAGCCTCTAGTGACAATTCTAAATAAATTCTATGATCTCTATGTCACACAAGAGCTATGTCACTACTCTAACTAGTGAACAAACCTTGTATGGTCCTTATGCTAGCAAGAACAACCTACACAAGTAAGTGCTAGCTCTCTACACAAAGTAATCTAGCAAAGTAATGCACGAAGTGAGAGACTTGTTATACCGACTTGTAGAGGCTATGAACCAATCACTTAGGGAAGAGGATGAACCAATCAACACAATGTGATGGAGAACCAATCACCAAGACAATGAACAAGTCGATTTGTTCACCCGGAGTTCGCTTGTACACCGACAACTACTCTCCGGTTGTGCCGACCAACACAAGGATGGTGTTTGAGCTAGGCGGTGCCCTTGCTAGCCTCAACACACCACTCAACAAGTGTGGTACCCAAAGCACGAGCAATATATTCCTTGCACTTTGTCTTCCCGACGAGGAGTGCGTAATCCTCTCACAAATCAACCGGAGGTGGCCAAGAAACAATCACCTCTTCTTGCCAACAACTCCACCACTTCACCAAGCCGGCTAGGAGCGGTGTCTCCAAGAGAAACGGGAAATCCACCGTCTCACAACGATCCCCAAGTGCCTCTAGATGCAAGAACTCAATGCAATGCACTAGGATCAACTCTTCTCTCAAGAATGAAGCTCAAATCAAGAGTGAGAGAGGAGGGGAGGCTTGCTTGCTTGCTCAAAGGTGTTAGGAGTGATTCAAAATGACCAAGAGAGAGAGAAAGTGGCAGCCAAGGTGGTATATATAGGCCACACCCACGAAATGTGGTGGAAAGGGTGGAAAACACACTTTCTCGCGGCCCGACCGGACAAGATCGACCGGACTCACCGTGGAGTCCGGCCGGAATTTAGGCGCTGGTTTTGGCTTGTCGGTTGTCGAAAGGATCGACCGACCGGACTCACGATGAGTCCGGTCGGTGGGTCCGGTCACAACCGACAAGCCAAAACCGCCCGACCCCGCCCTTGAGCGTCCCGGTCGTGGCGTCCGATCCGGTGCTTTCCGGTCGTGACCGAAGCATCCGGTCATCAAGGCGTCCGGTCGACCCTCGGCCTAAAGCTCCCAAACATGCTCGCCAGACGCGATGACCGGACCCGTCCGGCCACTTCCGACCCGCCTTCCGGTCGGTGCGTCCGGGTCACGCCAGAGTCTGCGAAAACTCGTCGTTTTGTCGCGTTCCTTCGCCTTTGCTCCAAACCGACTTCCGTCACTTGTTTCTTGTTGCCGACACGCCAGAAGAACACCTCGACACCATGTGTTAGCATTTTCGAAACCATTTCCGACAAGGACGGAGTTAGCACTTTAGGTTAGAATGCATGCATATGAATTTTGAACCTAAAGGCACGTGAGGATCGATATGTACGAAAGTTTTCCCCTCTTTATAGTACGGCTTATCGATCCTATAATCACCCACACCCTCTATGGTGTCTTGGGTGTGAAATCAAAAAGCCCTATGGTTATACCTTTGCCTTGGGACCTTTGATCTCCAAACTCCACCCGAGTTGCATGCTTGATCAACTTTTGGATCGCCCGATCCATCCTCCATGATCACCATGCATCAACTCCCGCACGACCAATCTCCAATCATGTCAAACACTTAGCATTGAGAGATTAGTCCTTAGGTGTCACTAATTAGCCAAAACCAAACTAGAGATCTTCACCTTCGCCGACAAGGACGCCGATTAATGCGCAACGGCGACAACGACAAGTGCAGCCCCCTTGTCTTCTACCGGGCCTGGGTGGTCACCTCCCGATCGGGCTGCCCCCGCCCCGCGTGGTGGGTTAAGACGTGGGACGCGCCGCCTCGTCGAACGGTGGGGAGATGTCATGAACCAGAATTGGACCTCCCCAGGAGTGGCTAATTGGGCCAAAAACGCGCCGCCGCCGCCCAGGGGGGGGCGTTGGGCGCGCTGAGGGGGGGGGCCCCCGCCGCCGCCGCCTTCCCTCTTCCGCATGCGACTCGAGTTTGCTTCATATTCAAGTTAGGATTATATTAGGTAATTTTTGGTGTGCAAGGGGATATCTCATCTATAAGGGAGACCCTTATTAGGAAAGAATAAGTTAGGATATGCTTGTAAAAGGTATTCCGATCGTATAAGGAAACCTTATAGAGATTGCTTAGATTACAAGTCCTACTAGTCGGGCTATATAAGCAAGAGGCATGTAATCTCTAGGGGATAAGCAAGCAAATAAAACATATCTATCGTTTTTCAGCTCTTGGCCTCTCCACCCCTGCTCCCGCGCCGCCACCGCCGCCGCCCCCGCAGCGCCGCCGCCTCGCCCATCCCCGACGGCTCCTCCCTCCACCTCGCCGCCGTGCTGCTGCTGCCGCCGCCCGGCGAGAAGCCGCAACCCCGCACGCCATCTCTCGAAGCTTCGAAGGACGAAGAACACGTGTCAATTCCGCCCAATCTAGCCGGAATCGACACTATACTAGTATAATATATACATATTCGTTAAATCATTCGCCCTCTCTTTACCTTTTGCATATAGAGCGTGCAAACAATAAGTTTATCCATGCTTATATATTAAAAAAAAATAGTTCATGTACAATATCCAGCATATCTTCCTCTTTCTTTTCCTCCTCAGTAGCAAAACAGTTTGCAATCAGTTAGCTGTTGATTATCACTTTGCCAAAAATCATGGCCGCCGGCGTTTCACCCATCAACACTGTTGAAAGCGCGGAGAGGTCCAAGAACAATTTACATTTTCTTTTTGGAGGAAAAAGAACATTAGCTCTGTTGGACTGTTGCTTATATATATTTATAAAGAAAACTATAAGATAGATTTGGAATATATTAATTTCATAGGAATTATACAAGAATTTCACAGTTTGCCCATTCGGAAAGGACAAGAAAATGTTTCATCCCAAATACTACTAGGGGAATCCCACCGCGTTCTTTGCGGGAATTAAGAAAATGCAATGATCATAAAGGAAATTTTCATGATATCATGTCTCGCATGATAGGGATAAATGACCTTATTACGGATAGTTGAAATAAGTGTATTGAGCCTACACAGCTATTTTTTAAGACCAAAGTGCGAAGTTATTGACTTGCAATATCTGTATGCTTATTTTTTCCCCTCAAGTTTCTCAATAGTACACAAATAATGTATTTACATTTGTCATCATTGATGACATAATAAGGCATATACATATATATCTCTCATCATTTCTTCTTCTTTTCACGAATGTGTACTGATGAAATGGAACTACTACTATATGTGTATATATATCCTGAGAAACATTGCTGTCATGAGGTGCCTCCCTTTTGACGTTGCCTTCGAACCTGCTGAATCGGCTCATGAGAACATCCTTGATATATTGACGTTGTCACCCTTATATCCCCATCATATAAAGTTAGAAGCACAACCTACAGAGGGTTTGCAGGGAACATGTTGAAATGATATTTATCCCAAGTTATTCAAGCATAAATAAATATTTATCAAAAGTAAATACAGAGAGTGAAGGATTAAAAACCTTACACAACAACACCTAAAATCTTAATTCCAACTGCAATGGGTTTCTTAAACTAAAGCCTTTGTGCTCGACTCCACCAACAATAGTGTATGATTAGTGAGTCCGATTTCCTCCAAGTAGAATGATCTGTAGCTTGCGAATTTAATATTTATTTATAGTAATTAGAGCTCAAATGCAGCAAAGTGAATGAGGTTAGAGCATTGAGTCTGAGTGCAAAAGATAGAGGAACAATGTACCTGCCCTTGTAAGTTTGGAAGCAGAATCGCTAATATTGTGAGTGGCTCCATCACCATCTGATCCACCCTTATATCCCCAATCATATAAAGTTAGAAGCGCAGCCTACAGAGGGTTTATAGGAACATGTTGAAATTTCATTTATCCCAAGTCATTCAAACATTAAATTTTTTTTTATCAAAAGTAAATACAGAGAGTGAAGGATAAAAACCTTACACAACAACTCCCAAAATCTTAATTCCAATCGCAATGGGTTTCTTAAACTAAAGCAACAGCCAGACATTGATGAATCATGGAAGGTGTAGACCACCAGGATACATGACCATTTTAAGTGAAGCAAGGTACAGATAATAACTGAAGTAAGATGTAGATAGTAATAAAATTTTATGTAAATGAAATAGGTGATTTATGAGAAATCATACCTTTATGATATGCGCCTGTATGGAAAGAAAGAGCATATACCCGACATCAGAAAATTTGTACTGATCAAAGATTCAGGATAATAAACTGCTGTTTATATTTGTATTGATCAAAGAGCAATATATATAAAAACACAACTATTATTATAAAAACCACTCATTATCAATAGCAAAAGAGTCAATTATTTAGATATGTTCTACAGGCCTCGACTCCTGGTGAATGCATTAAAGATATAATACAATAATGGGAAAGGACAAAACTAATTTTATTTGTGCCCTCAGAGTTCCTAACACATGCATAAGTATTCATGATCTGTAGAATAAACAGACGGAGATACTATGCTACATCACTAATTTTCTATCTAATCAAGAAGGAAAAACCCAGCAGGCAAATGCAGTCAGCTGAGACATAGAAAAGCAAAAGAAAAGTTGAATTCCAAACTGAATTTCCACAGCTGCAACTTGTATCCATATGTTTAATTAGCCTAGTTCCTAAAATATTGGATCTCCTAGCTGAAATGTAATATTAGTTGATACCTAACAGACAAATATAAGTACAAACGGAAAAGTTCTGATAGGTAATGCTTGGACAAAGTAGGATTAGATAAATGTAAATAATATTTCCCTCTAATAATCATCTGACTGAAAATAATTGAGAGAGTTCTCGCACCTGATTATTTCTCAGGATTTCACAATACAGGACATATTTCTTTTTGTAGCTCTCATCAGTTGAGCTGTAAAAGCACACAACATGAAACAGGATCTATCAAAAATCTCCAAAAGACCTACATACTCTGCTCAACTGAAAAGCAATGAGTTTTAGTATTGGATGTGTATATACACATGGTAGACCTCCATATGCTCTCCATACAAATAACCCCCAATACAAATTTCCTATGACGCATTCTATCAAACAAATGGCAGGCATCAGAATTGACAAAGAAATTTATCCATATTGGCAGAAGAATAATTGGCTAACAGGAGGGTCATAGGAGGATTATTCAATAGATAAAATCATGGAAGGATGTGAACTTACAGACAGGGGGGCAAATACTTGTCTCCCTCGATAATACAAAGACCAAAAAGAAAAAGAAATTTATTTTCCACCATGCTCGTATAGCCCACAAAACTATATAAGAGTGGACAATGAATAATAGTGCTTTTCAGCTTATTAGAGGGGTCCTTTAGCAAACCTGACAGAGCACTTCAGCAGTCATAACAAATGACATAAAGGTTACCAACCGCTCCATGAAGGCTGCCAATGCTCAGGGTGGTAATTGGATATGCTCAAACAAATCTTCTTTTGAATCTCAAAGCGTCCACTTGGCTGAAGCACATAGTGAAGTTAGCAACGGCTCACAAACATGGTGGTGAGATAACAGAGGCCAATTAATACATATACTACATACTGTGAGTATAACGAAGGATGGTGGCTTGAATGGATAATCTGAGGGTAGCTGGATCCTGCCATGATAGATTCCATCTTCAAACTCGTTGTCTCTCGGGCCAAGGATAGCAAATTGCCACTCGAAGATGTCCTCCTACTCAAATGAATGTATTGTGAAGCTTATCAGTGTCAATCGAAAATTGGCATATTGAGCCTTCTTGCCAAAATTATTCCCGTTCCTTCAGAGATGAAATGTAAAACATATAATCCACTTGATCCGCACAACTACTAAACGGCAAGGTCTTACTGCTAATCAAACAAATTACCAATTGAATTAACAGATCTAGAAAAAAGCTAAGCAAACCAAACATCACAATATGATAAAATCTAATCAATAAACAATTGACATTCGATTAAGTCCTAAATCGGATCAGATCAGGCAAATTTCGTTATTAAAGCGAGCGATTGGGTTGAGATTGGACCTCGAGGGGGAGGGCCATGAAGTCGGGCGAGGGGTTGGATCGCATCTCCTTGACCTCCCGCGGGATCCAGTTCACGGGAGGAGGCGGCAGAGGAGGCGGGCCGAGGCAATGGTGCCCGTGGGCCTGAATGAGGCCGATGGTACCTCCCGTGGCCCGGCATTGTCAAGCCACGAGCCGATGTTTCCGTCGCCCGACGACGACGATCGTCGCCCCCACCGGATTCGCCGTCCTCATCCTCCTCCTCACGGCGGCGATGGTACGGTATCGAAGCGGCACCCATGGGCGTAGGGCGTAGAGGGGACGGTCGATACGGACGAGTGGAAGTGGAGACGGGGATGGAGGCGTCGGGAAGACCCACCGCGGAGGTTTTTTTCCCTCATCCGCGCTCCACCGGGGGGGGGGTCGGCAGAACCTTTGGGGAGGCGGGTCGGGGGAAGGCCGCTGGGTTTTCCCCCCTCTTGGGTGCACGGGAAGGAGGAGCAGAACCTTAGGGGGGGACGGAGAGGCCGCGCTGCAGGCACGTGCACGGAGGAGAGGCCGTAGGTCGGGGCGGAAGGAACCAGGCACGAAAGACGCGCGGGAAGGGCTTTGATAGGCTGCTAGGCCGCTTTGATACTGCAGTTTATCACTGTCACCAATCATAAGGTTGAGAACTCCTTAAAGAGAGAGTGTGGGGATCTCGAGTTATAGATTTGGACACAAATGTTTTAGTAAAAAGAAAAAAAACGAGATAATTCTCCCCCGGGGAAAGGAAATGAGCCCATTAGGCAATCGGGATGTATGCGCCGCAGCGACAGCGAGTGGACAAACGGCCCACTTTTGTATGCTTCCCTCGAGCATCGCAGCAGCCCACCTCGCGTGATTATACGGGCCCGTTTGGGTTACGTTCGCTTCCAGTTCGAGGTCAGCTTGTAGCCCAAGCCCAACGGTGTCCTTCCTTCCTCAGGCTCAAAAATTGCTTTATTTGTTCTAAAAATATATCACGTAACAAATCTCATGGTAATTGTTTGATATAATGAGAGATTAAAAGATAACATATCGTGCTTTTTCGATTTCTATATAAAAATCACAGTATTACTGTAGTTCTTTTTAAGATATTTAAAATCTGGAGAGAAATTTTATCATCTCAAAACCGTTCACACAAATTTGTTATTTCCTCCGCCCCGTATTGCTTTGCATTCAATGTTTGAAACACGGCTGTATAGACAAAACTCAAATTTCGAGGGAACACCGGAATAGGGAAGGCACGAGCTAGTGCGCGCAGCAGAGATGGCGGGAAATACCGGGAAAGCAATTCCTTCTCCCGCCTCAGTTCCCGGATACCCGCCCTTTTCCAAACTGCTCACCGCCACCCGTGTTTCCAACCGACAAGTGGGTCCGACCCCCGCCGCGGACCAAGGCCCCACCTGTCAGGTGAATCTTCCGGAGCAAGGAGTGGCCGGGCGGGAAAACGATTTCGCGGCAGGCGGCGGTTCCCCCAAATTTCTCCCTCCCTTTTTCGCTCCGCGTCCCCAAACGCGTCCCTATTAATCACCCCCGTTCCCCCTACTCCGTCCCGCCGCCGCTCTCCCCTCCCAAACCCTCTCGCTCCGCCCGCCCAGATCCCCGCTAGGGTTTCCCGATTCCGATCCCTTCCCTCAGCCGCCGCCGGGCCGCCGACGAGGAGAGCGCCGCCACGATGTTGGAGCTGCGGCTTGTGCAGGGGAGCCTCCTCAAGAAGGTCCTTGAGGCGATCCGCGAGCTGGTCACCGACGCCAACTTCGACTGCTCCGGGACCGGCTTCTCGCTGCAGGCCATGGACTCGAGCCACGTCGCGCTCGTCGCGCTGCTCCTCCGCGCCGAAGGGTTCGAGCACTACCGCTGCGACCGCAACCTCTCCATGGGCATGAACCTCAACAACATGGCTAAGATGCTCCGCTGCGCCGGCAACGACGACATCATCACCATCAAGGCCGATGACGGCTCTGACACTGTCACCTTCATGTTCGAGTCGCCTAGTGAGTCGCCGTTCCTTCTCTCTGTTTTGTTTTCTTTCGTGACTCTTGGCCCCTGACCGTCGCTTACCGTGTGGTAATGAACAGAGCAAGATAAGATTGCCGATTTTGAGATGAAGCTCATGGACATCGACAGCGAGCACCTCGGAATCCCGGATTCCGAGTACCAGGCCATCGTTCGCATGCCGTCGTCTGAGTTTATGAGGATCTGCAAGGACCTGAGCAGCATCGGGGACACTGGTAAATCGGATTTTATCTTGTACATTTAACTGTCAGACAGGATGGTTCCAGTTCTCGTTGACTGAACAGTTGCTTTTTTTTTTTTTTCTTCCCGTAGTTGTTATCTCGGTGACTAAGGAGGGTGTGAAGTTCTCCACATCTGGAGAAATCGGGAGTGCAAACATTGTCTGCAGGCAGAACCAAACTATTGACAAGGTACCTTGTTATGACCCTGTTGTTGCCTTGAACTGGGACAAGTCTCATGCTCTGAATTATGTTGTGCCTGTAGCCTGAAGAATGCAAGTCAAAGTAATAGTGTGGATTTCATATAAATTAATTCATACCGTGGTTCACAAAAGTACTTTTGTAGTCCTACCAGGGGCTGCCTTTTGCCTATCTGCTTATAGCAGTTTGAGGAATTGCTTATCATGTATTCTTTGATGATCTTTAACTACCTCAGTCCCAAATTACATCAACTTCTAGAGTTAGTTCAAGGCAAACTATTTTAAGTTTGACCAAATTTATGGAAAAGAGCATCAATAGTAAACTAGTGTCACCAGATGATTCATGAAATATTTTTTTTCATAATGTTCTTATTTGGTTCCATAGATGTTATCTTTTTTTATATAAAATCAGTCAAACTTAAGATAGTTTGACTTATGGTGATTTTAGGAATTGATTTATATTGGGATGTAATTTTGTGATGGAGTTAGTATGCTAGATTATCATTACTGTTCTGTGTTGCATCACTGGTTTACTCTGTACAATTGGATGCCCTATAATACTGCTATCTGTTAGTTAGTCTATTGCATAATATGATATTTTTGGAAAGCAGGCATGTCAATTCATTTGCTTGATTGTATTGGTATTATTCTGAGGTGTTTTAATTTATCCTGTAGTTTTTATGTTGTTATTAATTGACTGTATCGTAGAAGTAATCTCTTGTACCTTACTAGTCTACTTGTAACTTTAACTAACACTACTTGTAACTTTAACTAACCATTGCAGCATAAGTGAGAGGTTATCTTGTATCAATGCGAAATACATAGCAGCATGTGAAAATAGTTGCATTGATTAATGTATACTGTTTTGATTAATGCAGCCAGAAGAGGCTACAATTATAGAGATGCAAGAGCCAGTTTCCCTGACCTTTGCCCTGAGGTACATGAACTCCTTCACCAAGGCATCTTCACTGTCTGAACAAGTGACTATCAGCCTGTCATCCGAGCTACCAGTGGTGGTTGAGTACAAGATCGCTGAGATGGGTTACGTTAGATTTTACCTGGCGCCAAAGATTGAGGAAGATGAGGAGATGAAGGCCTGATGGGCTTGTAGCATGTTGCTTGCTTTTCCTTGTCTTCCAACCAATCTTTGCTTGTACGCAAAAAGGTTGTTATGCGTTATCTTCTAGGCCAGACTTCATTAAGTACTTGTATTTGTGACTGCTGTGAATCCATGGATTTACAGTGAATCTAGATTAGTGGGATTGTTCTCTGTGCACGTTGCTGCTATCTGCCTGATTCTGTTCTGTGGCATGAAATTCTTTGTTGGGAGCATAATGTGGTGTGGTGATGGCTGTGAACTTGATGAGGTGAAGGATAAGAATCCCTGAAATCTTGATAAACAGTTAGGCATATGGTACTGTTTCATCCTCTTGCTTGAGTATGGTTTGTTTTTTTTTAAATCATGCAAAAACTTTGTGCATACTTGTATTAAGAAAGGAGTTTTGTTAACAACAAGCGCAACTTTGTGTTTACTTGTATTAAGGAGTTTTGTTAACAACAAGCGCGGGTTACAGATGTTTAATAAAATCTCGAGCAAACCGATCTGCACTGACTACTTGTGAATCAAACTACCTAGGAGTAGGTGTTTAGTGCCTGTAAACTGCCTAAACTGACTACTTGCTAACATACACTGCTCTGCCCTGGCTTTGATGATTGTTGTGAACTCTGAAGCACCATGTGTTCCTCTCCTTCCACACCTAGGCGATGAGTGTGAAGAGGGAATCCTCGAGGATAGTTTGTTTCTTAATTTTGTTTCTAGTAACAGCCTTTGAAAGAAACTTGCTACAGCTTCTGTATGTGGATATGGTTTCGCGAAAATGTTTCTAAACTTCTATCAGTCTGGAACGTGATAACCAATTTGGAGGCTCTATAGACAATATGTATAGAATGGCAAAATGAGCATAATTAGCAGCTTATCCAGCAGACAAAAACCTGCGGCTGTTGGATCATGGCCTACCAGGCAAGCGATCCTGGCCGTAGCGTGCGAAATGGAACGGCCTGGGGGCAGCTCAGCGACGCCTGCCACCAAACAGCATGCCTGGCACCGCTAGAGGGCGTTGTTCTGGCGACGCGGTGCGCGTAGCATGCCTAGCACAGCCCCGTTTGCTGCGGCGGCCTCCGGCCGCGGCAGCCTCGCCCCTGACCACAGCAAGTGACCGCGCAGCCTGGCGTTGGCGTCGGGCCACGTTTCTAGCTTTGCCTTGTTCCTGTCTCCTGAGTCTCAAATGGCCATGCCTCTGCCGTTGCAAAGCTCCAGGTTTCTTGTACTCAACCCCCATCGACTCACTGATAGTAACACCTAAAGCATTATATACTCATAATATTGTACCTTAGATAGCATATCATTAAAGAAGTGGGATCATGGTCTCGCAAAGAAGAAAAAAAAAGTGGGATCATGAATGAGATCAGCAGATGGCCTTGTAAAACATTGACCCAATTACCACTGAAACCGCTGAAATGAGGTCAGTGGCTGAAATTCATGCATACTGTTTTTACAAGATGGTTTACAAGACTACAATCTGATTCAGCTGCTAACATTCAGATCGACTGGTGATCGTGTGAACTTGCTCCTCCTAGTTCCTACTCTTTGCCTTGGTCCTGCAATGAAGCATCCCAAATGGAAAAATCATTCAGGGCAACCCATCGTGTAGTTAGTTTGATCCTGCCCTCAGACTCCCCTCTGCGTCGCCAGCTCTGCAAGCTGACCATGATCAGAAAGCAAACAGTTGTGAACATGTATGAGCTAATCTAGTGGCACCAGATTTCTAGAGGAATAATGTATAATTGATCAGAGAGGAACCAAAGATGATGCTGTATACCTGAACAATGACCTTTTTTTTGAACAATTTAAAAAACATCAACATCATGAATGTAGAAAACTACCACTCATCAGAATCAATACCACTAAGTGGAACTTCAATAGGAGCTCAATATGCAATGCCTTTCTCAGAACTACATTATAAAACCTCGGAGCAACAGAAGACAAAGCTATTGTAACCACAGGGAATAATCTGAATGGAGCAGAGATACTCATCGTTCACTGCTGATTTCACAAAATGTTTAATATCACAAGGGAAGCTATCACTAGCATTTTATTTTTCAAATGATCCCTTTCATCTGAATGGCCAAAAAGATGCTTACCTATGCAAGTACGGCATAAACAGTACACTTTCAGTGTTTTTTGGCATCAAGTCCTGTGCTCTTTCTTTCCTGAGCGAACTTCTATCAAAAAGATCAGAATTCACCATGTGTGCTTCATGCCTACCAGGCTTGGCCTCATGTCCTATCAAAGTCGGTAAGAAGTCAAACGATACTTATCAAAATGCAAACTATGGCTGTTCAAACTGTACAATCTCTAACCTGGTAAAGATGTGGTTTCTGGAGCTGAAGTTAGGCGATGCTCTAGCATCATGTCCTCCTTGAAGATCATCTATATAGATGAACAAGAAACAAGTGAAAGAAAAAAAAAAGAGGCGTTACTACCTACTTGGGTTACAGATTCTAGACATAACAAAAGGATTACCATTTACCTCAGGAGGTAGACCCAGCTGAAAGGACTGAAGGCTGGGCTGTGATGGCTCTCGAAAGAACTGAGGCTCTACAGCAGTTGAACTACTAGGGACACTTTGTAATACAAGCGGATTTTCATGCCGTTGATCATGATTTGGTGGATCAAACAAAAGACGAGCTACAGGAATTTGGTTTCCAGGTAGTACAACAGCGCCAGAATTTGATGCCTTGGCGCCACTTTGGTTAAGTGCAACACACATTTCTGAGGGTACCAGAGCCTCTGGTGCTCCAGACATGTTTCCTGGGGGCAGATACAGGCCATTCCTCATAGACAACATCTGTAAAAAAGAAATAGCAAACAAGCTGATATTGGGCTGCATAAAGGAGGAATACACGAATCATGTGACTGTAATGGATAAAGCATTTCGGAGCTACTACTATAAAACAATACACAAAACAAGGATGCCAAACTTTGTGCTCTCTATTTCTATTTTAGGAAAGGAACCGGGCATTGTGAATTTGTGATTAATCCCAGCCACCGAGGTGTACATACTTCAACATCGGATATAGAACTTTAAAGCATCACTTCGAAACCTATGCCTCCTGAATTACTGCTTCTAGTTGGTAAGCAAGCAAATGTGAACTGTTTTTCTTTCAAAGGAGCCATCATTTTGGCACTAAGATCAGCTAAATCTAGAATATAGTGGCACCACAATTTCTCCAAATCTTGTTTGTTAGGAGCATCCAACTTCATGCTTTCACAGTATGACTGTTTTGCAGAACATTCAGCTACTTCACATCTGGATATTTCAATCTAACCTCATGTATTCACAGTTTGACCATTTCGCAAAACATTCAGCTACCTAATATTCGGATATGGCCTTGTCAACCGTTAATCATCTTACGCAGCTAGTCTATCCATATCTGTTGGTGGTTACTAGTACATATCACAAAATTGTAGGTAATGGGTAGTAGTATACTAGCAAACAAGCAATGAGGTGTCAGTTTGGTCACCTGCACCTGGAGCTGAAGCTGCTTCAGGTACTCAATGGCATCATCAAGCATGGAAGCCTTGTCCGTCTGCACTTGCCAAAAGAAACCATTCGCCAAAAGCAGCAGAAGCAAATATTAGCTCCCAAAATTCCAAGGGAAATTAACGCAGAACAAACCCACACCGCAAGAACCAAACAATAATATGGCAGGAAAGGAGAGCCGACCTTGCTCGAGTTGGGTATGAGCGTCTGCAGCGCCTTCATCTTCTCGTTGATCCTGCTCCTCCTCCTCTGCACCAGTTTCAGTTTCATCGGCGGTCAGGACCACGAGTTCGCACCAACCTACCTAACCGTCCAAACGGCGGAAAGCAGCGAGGAGCGAGAGACAATGACCGGCCACGCACCCGGCACCCACCTTCTCGGAGAGGTTGTGCACCTCGGCGGCGCGGCTCCTCTTGCCGCGCGGGCGCGCCGGCCTCGCTGGATCCGACTCCGACGACCCCAGCGCGTCCTGCAACAACCACCAATCAGAACACGAAGAAGAAACGAAACGGCGGAATCTTGGGACGCGCGGGGAGGGAGAAGGACACAGCCACGCCGCCACCTCGCTCTCGCAGACGGTGGCCATGCTCTGGTGACGCATCACCAAATCCAGCTGCTGCTGCGCGTCCATCGCGGCACTGGCTGCGATTCCACTTCCACTTCCACCACCGCCACTCCACAGCAGCTCAGCTTGCAGTTGCAACTAAACACCGGCGACCCCGAGGGGGGTTTCTAGCACGACGACGAGGCAGCCCAAGAGCTAGCACGCGAGGACAGTGGTGGTCGCCGCTCTCCGTCACTGACACGCCTATGGTTTGAGCCCATGCCTCGCTGCCGTGAGCATGTCCTCACCACACCAGCGACAGCGCCTGCGCGCCTCAGCTTTCTCTATCTCGCTCGCCTTCTCTTCTCCCTCTGACCCTCTCTCTCTCTCTCTCCTGCAGTCCGTTTGTCTGTTTCGGCTTTTCTCCGGCCCGAGAAAGCTGCCAGCGGAGCGCAGAGCTTTTGAGACTTGAAAGGGCCAGCCTTTCGATCGGCTGCCGTTGCGTCGCTGCCGGCGGGTTCGTTGGTCTCGGTGACCCGCGGTCCTCCCTCTCCTCCGGCCGCGCGTCGTCGTCCGTCGCATCGCATCCGGCGGGTGCATTTATGGTAGGCGACGACGGAACGGTTCGCTCGGCGCTGCTGCTACATGTCCTACATTTATGCCCGCCTTTAATGGCGTGGCGTGACGAGTTCAGTACCAAACAGTGTGACATGTGAGCCCTCAATCGGAACAGTGCTCGTACTACCACTTTATTGTTTACTACGGCAGCCTACAACAGCGCTACTACTCCTACGGAGTGCGTATGTGAACGCGGGGTACAGTATATACTATTGCAAGATACTCTATGTACTATCTTCGTCCTCTTATGGTTTCTGCGACTGTAGTTTGATTTTGGTTGATTCAGCACTGTTCAATGGCTCAAAAAACTCAGCTGATATCCCTTTGAAAGTGTAGTTTTTAACTTATGTAGACTTGTTTGAAAGTTTGTCTTATTTACTACTAAAGTTTTTTAAGCAAAGAAGAAGTTTGGTGTTGACGTGTGGTAAAAACTCTACTGTACTCAATAAGCCGTACCGACAAATTCAAGCAAATATGGCGAAGGTCTTTTTTTTGACCCAAACACAACTCATGGCACGTTGTTGCCGGTCCAAGCAAGATCCTCAATATATTTGCTTTATTTTATAGGTACCGTTCTAATGAAAGTTTGAATCATTTTCCTAATCCACCGAAAAAATCGATCAGAGGTAGCAGGGTGTGGTTCGTGTAAATTTATAAGTCATGCTCTCACAACAAAACAATAGCATCGGCTTATTATTTGTAAAACTATCAATTTATAACTTGAAACTATCAATTGGTAACCACGACGGGAATTGGTTAAAACTCATTTAAATTTAAAATAGTCGAATGGGATAAAATTTATTTAACCTTAAAATTGCGTGACTTGAACGAGACAGAGAATCGTATCTCTTGGAGACAGCCGTGGGTACATAGTAGTACGGAGTATGACCGCACATGACATGACACGTACTCTTTCTTGCGTGCACACACCGAAATGAAGGTTTACAGGCGCCGCGCCTCGATCTCGTGCGCCAGGATGCTCGTCAGCCTGTCCGCCCGCTCGTCCTGACCTCCGGCGAAGCTGTACACGCGGAAGGCCAGCTGGAACACCCGCCACAGCATCCTCGACGCCCCATCGCCGTGGCTGCTAGCCCACTGCGCACCCGTTGTTATTCTCGTCGTCGTCGTCGTCGTCTCTCTGACCGCGTCCTGGCTCTCCTCCAGGGCGAGCTCCATGCAGGCGGACGACAGGTCCACCATGGCCTCCTTGATCCGGACCAGCACGCCGAGGTCCAAGTGCACGCCGTGGGACTGCAGCCGCTGCGTCTCCTCGTCCCTGTTCCGCTCCACCATGTCCACGTCGTCTTTGACCTGCAATCGCACGCATGAGCCGTGTTTGTACCACCAAACCATTCTACCCAGTGTGGCCAGTGCCGTGCACGGACCTTGTTGAAGTAGCTCTCGACTCTGTCGAGCTGCGGCGAGACGGGACCGGCGGTGAGCTTCCAGCATCTGAGCTTCGACGCGGCGCCGTCCAACTTGGAGTAGAGCGCGGTCGCCGTCCTTAACGCCTCCAGCTTCTTGGAAGGGAAGCTTTCGAACCTGGCCAACACCTGCAGTGCAGCATGCAGTTCGACGCCGCGTCAGAAAGGCTTAGGCTTTGCCGGAGGACGGCTGATGGCTGAGCAGAACCAGAGGAAGGAAACTAACCTGTGTCTCGTCGGTCAGGCATGCCAACTGCTGCTCGACGTGCTGATGGAACCTCACCAGCTCGACCATGTCCTTGGACTGGAACGAGCCGATGGCGTCCTTCAGCTCCAGGATCGCAGCCGCGTGCTTCTCCGCGTCCTCTTCGATTTGCCGGAAGTACGCCGATCTTTCAGTTTCGATTTATATTATAGATGACACAGGATGTCATTAGCATAGAAATTGTTAAACTTTCATTTTCGTCATCAAGGAACGAGAAGGAAATGAGCTACACTGATCCATGGTTGCTAATGGCAGCATTGCAGAAGTACCTCTTGGTCATCTCGGCCAATGCATCGGCCATGCCCTGGCCGCCAGCGTCGCTCTTGGGCGCGCCCGCCGTCCGGAGCCTCTTGCCGTTCTGCCGTCTCTTGCCCCCGTGCGTGCTGCCAGAGCCTTCCACTCTGTCACGCAGGCGTCTGTACAGGCTGCCCATCTGCGTCGATCGTTTCAGCTTGGTCGCAGCTCTCTTAGCGCGCACCGCTGCGGAGATGCTTCCAGGGGGTGGCGGTGGCGGCGCTGGCGAAACCTTGGCGACTGGCGTTGCCCCTTGCACTACAGACGGCAGCGGAGGTGGTGCGTCTGGCACTGCCAGCGCGTGTTCGTCCGTAGACAGCACCTCTTGAAATCTGTCTCCGTGCGCCGGTAACGGCGGCGGCGGCGGCACGTTTGGCACAATGGCATTGCTGTCCTGCACTAATGACTGCGTGCTCCCATTGGGTGAAGGTGAATCCATGGATGGCTGACAAGCTTCAAGTGATGCCGAGCTCGTAGAGCCTTCCATGCTGGTGCTGACGGGCGTGGTGTCTCTCGGTGCCGACGTCGGCGCTGCCTCAGAAGGCTGTGCGACGACTATAGGTGGCACAACTGCTGTGGCGGCGTGGCCATCTTGCATTGCCTCCCAGGATTGCAGAAGCATGGGCAAGCCAACCACGGGCATGGGGGACGGTGGCGGCGCCAACAGCAGATGTGGGGACACCGACGACGGCGTCGACAGCAGATGTGGTTCACGCCTGCTGGTTTGGCCATCCTCCTCCCCCCTGGTGAAAGTGCAGCCGCCCTCATCTGCCTCCTGCTCAGGCGCCGGTGCCTTGCAGTGTTCTGTGTGCCTCGCTGTGCCCTCTTGGCGAGGCGTTGCAACATCGTCACCGTCTGATGGATGATTGCTGGCACTTCCATGATGCGCCGGAGATCTAGTGCGACAGAGAACAGAAGGGAGGCTTCTTCTTTCTGGGAGATCCTCAGGGCAAGCTGATGATGCAGATGCTGCCGTTGCAGAACTGGAGCTTTCCATGGAACTGAACGTTTCTTTCACCACTGGAGTCACCTGATCAAGCATCTCAATGACACGCTCACCTACAATTCCGGTTTAAACAGCGAGTGATGAACTCGATTCCGACAGTTCAGTACAATGATATAAGCTTTCTGGTCATTATATTGACAGCAAAGTATCAACATATGGGCAAGGGAAACTGCATACCTACATGATCTAAGCTCTCGCTTCCTATGATTGTTTGCTTTTCAGAACCTGAGCTAGGGAATTGCTTGTTTTTTGAGTGGCAATCCTGGACCAACATGAGGGCCCTATGGAGGTGAACAAGACCCTGTTTGTTTTTCAGTAGTAGATGTAGATGATGGATCAGACTTATTTAACACAGCATGAAGAAAAATGAGCACCCTTTTTTTATGAACACGTGACCAGGAGAGATTTTGCAAGTAGGGTACAGATTCAGGGATTCAATTCAGATGACAGACCTCTCGTACAGAAGATGTATGGTTTCCTGACGGTGATAAATCTGATAAGCATTTTGGATATGCGATCTTCAGAACCCCCAGGGTATCCAGAAGCCCTGCATTATGGAGAACGCAACTGCATTAAGTGTGGAGAACAATTTGTATACGCCCGTCATGATCAAAATGGAAATGATGTCAAGTTTTGGCATGAACCTGATCCAATGTGTCGCATGAACTTTGACATCGCAGATCCAGAATCTCTCTCAGATGGAGGATCTTGCTGATGAGGCTTTTCTCCAGCGCTGAGTGGTTTGGCAATGGAGGACTGGGATCACAGCAGTCAATGCTCTCAGCAATACTCGTCAATAATGCCAGGCCTTCAGGTCTGTTGGACACGACCGAGGCCTCCTGTAAAATTTCAATTCAGATTAATTTTGGCCAGTTCATCCATTCCTCACCAGTACAATCCAATTGCTCATATCCATGTAGAAGACGATCAAATCAGGACCTGTAACGGTGACACATCACGGCGATGAAGCGGCAGGTTAGAGAAGGACAATGCACGGTGAAGGATGATTGGCGCCATCCTTAACCGTGCTCTATCAGCCTCACCCACTTCTCATTGGATCAATGCAGCCTACATCACCTGGGGCCTTGTGGCCACAATCACAACAAATAAGACGAAGAATTATCTGATTCTGATAGGTAGAATCATCCTGTGTGATTGTTGTGCTGTTGAATGATGTGGATGGGAAGCAAAGGGGGACAGTCTCAGAAAAATTGGACGGCCCCATCACAACAAGGGCGATGTGCAAGGATATATGCGACAACAGAGGAGGGAGAAGGGAGGGACCAAAGAAAATGATGGAGAAGGGCAAGGACTTATTGAGACAGCAACAGAGAAATGGAAAATGGAGAAAGGCTTATTATTAGTGGCAGGAATTATAGCTAAAATAAGGGCCTGTCTTAAATTAAACAATCTAACATAAGGACAAGATCCGAAGGAAATGCATCAATGCTTTCTAGAAACTGAGCATCGTCCTGTATTTTGTTCAAGCTGTCCTTGCACACCGTGGACATTGACCACAGCCTCTGAGGCTGTGAGTTTAGATGAGTCTGTGGGCTCTGGACTAACTAGAAATGCCTAAATTATAAACAAAACTCGGAAAACTTCAAAATAGAACATGCCAGTAATTTGGTGGCGGCCTCTGGGTCAACACCTACTATCACCTTAGCCGTTCATGATGCTCTTACTAAAATTGCATGTCTCTTTTATACTAGTATTTTTATAAAAAAGAACTAGTATAATTTGTTAGCAGTTGCAAGGACAAATTCCTAAGGAACACTGAATCTGTCCGGACATTGGCAGCGCCTATGCATGAGTGTAAATAGATAGGCTTAGCAACGCTGTTCATGCAAGCAAGAAGACAAACTCTAGTCCTCTAGATGCTCGACAAATTCCACCAGGCGGCCGGAGTTCCCAATAAGCTCCTTCCAATGCTTCGCATCGATTGCTCCGTCGACCAGAAGCCACATAGCAAATCGCACAACGGAGTTGCCATACGCAAACCTGTATAAATAGACAGTTGCCTCCACCTTTGCAAAATCCCCCGGCTAACCCAGCTACACTAATCGCAATGGTAATCACTTGATGAGTATAACAAGAGTTTTTTTTTTTTTTTTTAAAAAAAAAAGTACTACAAGAAAAGGTATAGGCACCAGCTCGTACCTGGTTTAGAGCCATGGGCTCCTTGTACTGCGACGTCGCCGCCTCCCCGTCCTTCTCCAGCACCGGAAGCAGCAGCGGCAGCAGTGGCAATGTCGCCGCCGGCGGTGGTGACGTCAAGATATACGCGTGCTTTGCGCTCGGCAGCTCCAACAGCCTCGAGTGCTATGAGCCTGGCGCCAACACGTGGCGCCGCGTGGGCCCGCTCCCGGGCGTCCCCGACGGCCACATACTGAAGGGGTTCGCCGTGACGGCGCTGGGCGAATCTGTGTATGTCATCGGCGGCCGGCTCTGCCGGCGGGAGCGTGGTGCCGCGGCCGGCGAGTACCACGACACCGACGTCAGCGTGAGGGCAGACGTGCTGCGGTACGACGCGCGCCGGGGAGAGTGGCACGACTGCGCGCCGCTCCTGCTCCCGCGATTCGACTTTGCGTGCGCGCCGTGCCGGGGCAGGATCTGTGTCGCCGGCGGGCAGTGCTCGCTGTCCGGCGCCCGGGGCACGGCGGCGGCCGAGGTATACGACGCGGAGAAGGGGCAGTGGTCAGCGCTCCCCGACATGAGCACGCTGCGCTACAAGTGCGTCGGCGTGACGTGGCAAGGCAGCTTCCACGTCGTGGGGGGCTTCGCGGAGAGCACGCTGACGGCCAGCGACGCCACCCTCCAGACCCTGGGAGCCACCGTGCTGCAGTCGTCGGCGCTGGAGCGGAGCTCGGCCGAGGTGTGTTCCACTGCGCTAGGGGCATATGGGAGATCCTCCCGGGGATGTGGCAGCTCGACGTGCCCCCTAATCAGATCGTGGCGGTTGCCAACAGGCTGTTCAGCTCCGGCGACTGCCTCAACAGCTGGAAAGGCCACGTCGAGGTCTACGACGGCGAGCTCAACATCTGGAGCATCTTGGACCACTCCGCCCTGCCCGACCTGTCGCTTCTCGCCAGCCTCCCGTCTTCAGCCCAGCGGCTCTACCTCACCATGGCCGTCGTCGGCACGCAGCTCTACTTCCTCGCCGGGTACCAGGTGCCGTCGGGCGATGACAGCTTCAGAACTGTCTCGATAGTGCACAGCTTCGACACCAGTGCTGCACCAGGCCTGGTGCCGGCGTGGAGCAGCTTCCGGCCTGAGATGAGTCAGGAGGACGCCGAGGACGGCGGCAAGGAGCTCTTCAGCCAGTGCTGCTCGGTGCAGCTCTCCAGCTAATCACATTTACAGTCTCAGCCCTTCAATCCAATCACAGTATATGCATCATGGTTCTGAACTTTTTTTTGATCATAGCATCTTGCATTGTGTATCTACAGACTTGCTATTAATCTGGCACATGTGCTCCCGTGGTGAATCTGTTTGATCCATACAACACAATCTGCATCAGAAAATGTGGCCTGTCTTCTTTAGTTCTTTCTGATCTGAAATGGACTGGTAATTCATATGCAGGAAAGCATTTAATAAAGAGAAAACTAAAAGTGTTAACATGGTACACGACAGAGAACTGGCGGACAATAACTCATTTGTTGAATCAGTTGAAGGTTCTAACATTATGATTGTCAGCAAATGTTGCTGCACTGTCTTAACCAATATGCCTGACGATTGGCAAGCATGAGTTCAAAAGAAACAGGTCAATCAATTAGTTAAAAAAAACATGCGCACATGCTTTTTATCAACAGACACCTATACAAAATTACATATGGCATCGGTGAACAAAAGGCAGCAATTTGTCAGTCTCAAGAGAGGATTTCTTGTTTATATGAGCAGACAAGGTCATAGTCACAACAGCACCACAATGAATACTTAAACCAATTCCCCAAGTTACCTGTACATAGATATCAGAATGTAAGGCCCAAGAATAAAGGTTGGGTCAGAGGATGAAACAAATTATTTGTAAAACTGACCTTAGCATGCTATGACCAACATGAGGCCATTCTCTCAAAAGATCATAGTGTTTGGATCATAGTGTTGACGAGTTCCAGCTCGCATCAACAGCATCTAAAATTCTCTGATGAAGCAATTCTCCGGAACAAGCTATGATGCCTCTATCCAAACCTTCCAGGTAAACACCCCTTGAGAAGTCCAACGGGCGGCCTCCAGCATCTGTGACCACTCCACCAGCCTCCTGAATGATAACCACCCCCGCAGCATGATCCCATATCTTCTCTTTGTATCCAGATCTCGCAAATTTCATGAAGATTTCAGCATCACCTCGTGCTATTGCAGCATATTTCACCATGCTGTACACGCGCAGAGGTTGATTCCTGGAAGCAAAGCAAAAATGTTGTGAATAAACAGTACAATCAAAAGTCCAAGTCGACCAACAAGAGTCACATTTCGGACAATATTGCCATAAACTGAGATGAAAACCAGTATATCATTCAACAAAAAATATCAGCAAGAGTTGAACTGTCAGACAGAAATGAAAGAAAGAACTGACCTTAATCCTACACTTTGGGCAAGTCCTTCTGTGAAGGAATGGCTTGAGTTGGCTTTCTCAACTGGTTCACAGAACGTAGCTGAGATTGGATCACTGATGGATGATACTTGAATCTCTCTCGTGTGGTGCCAATTAAGCTTACCGAAGTCATGAACCAGCGGCTGCATCCAAGCTTGGCCACATCCTTTCTGGGCATACATCACACATCCCTTATGCCAGGACCCCAATGGAGGAGGAGCAACCTTAGACATGAACCTGTAGTACTTTTGGTGATAATTGAGCCACTCCTTCTTCATTGGATAATTTGGGCACCCAAGAACACCAAGTATGACTTCTCCATCTTCAATCAAGGCTAGAGCAATAGCATACTGGTCCCCTCTCACAAACCCAAGGGTGCCGTCGACAGGATCAAGCACCCAAAATCTTCCTTTCGGGCCTCCAGTAGAGCTGCATTTTCGTATGGCTTGAATAACATCATGAGCTCTGAGCTCCTTCTCGGGGGATCTCAGCCCATAGTTTGGAGCTTCAACCAGACAGCCGTTGACAGCCTCAACAACAGATTCAAGCAAAGTTGCACCATCACTGCTAGATAGTGTCTCATCATCTTCTTCGGCAACAATTGATATGTTCTCATCATGAAAGGAACTGGAAAGCAGCCAGCTTACTGTGGCTTGAACACCCCAATCTGCCATGAAGTAGGAAAACAAAATTTTCAAATTACAAGGGCATAAAACACTGCACCCAGTTATTAGCCTATCAGGTGTAGATTTTCCTAAACACATCGAGCAAGTGAGCGACTAGCTGTGCAGCATTAGTTTTATGCATGAGTTAGTCCTGGGTATCATGGAGATATGATTCTATCTCACTCTGATAAATGCAACCAAGCAACTAGATTGCAGTTCATAAGGCAGTGCTGTAACTGATCAACCAGTCCAAGTGCAAAAACAGTATATGTAATTGTGCTCATTAAGCATTAGAACATCGTGTTTCAGCCAAATGATGATGCAACCCAACACAGGTCAATGATAAAATTTATATATTGGTAACTGACTGAGCATCCTGGAATTTCCCACGTTCTAGGGGTATTTATTTATTATTGAGAAGTGAGACTCCCTTGTACTCATCCTACATCCGTTGCTTGCAATTTCCTACTGCTCATTGCTAATCGCGCAGTCCCTTGTTGACCTAATCCTCATTGCTAATCACGCGACGATGGGGGTGACCGGGTGTCCGGGTGAGCACGTGGACGGGAAGAGGGAACTGATGGAAGGGGCAGCGGAGCAATACGAACCAGCGACGGTGACGGGGGAGCTGTCGAGCTTGGCATGGACGCGGCCGCCGGCGTCGGGGCCGGGGCGGAGGAGAGAATCCTGCACGCGATGGCACAGGGTGCAGGCCACCTGCACGACGCGCACCGCCACCTCCATCTCCCTGGCGTAATCCCTCGCGCCGCCGCCGCCGCGGCAGTCCCAGAGCCACCCGTGCTCCGTCCCGACCCGGAGCTGCCCCGCGCCGAGAGAGGACGCCGCCGCCGCCGCGGGGGGGACGGGCCAGCGGCGCCCCGCGGCAGCTGCGGCGCACGCCCCACTCCGGCGCGGCGGCGGCGGCGGCCCACGCCGCCAAGCCGGCGACGCGGACGCTGCCCATGGCAAGGTCGGGGAGTTCACCCACCGGTCCGACCGGATTTGGCCTCGCCGTTCCTCCTCCTCGTCGTCGTCCGATGGTGGTCTGGGCCGATCTAAATACTAGTGGGAATCTGTGGGTGTTCCGGGATGCTTCGGTCGGTGGCCACTTCCCTTCCCGGCCGCTTTTGTTAGCCGCCCGCCGCCGGCGCCCACGACCACGATTGCGAAGAAGCGCGGGTGCGAGTGCGGGTGCAGGGCTGTGGGTCCCGCGCCCGTGTCAGCATCCTTTTGTCTTTGCCCGTGTTCTCACACTCGCTTCGCTTCCCTGACCAACGTCGATGGATGGAGTAAATTGCTGATTCGGATTTACGATACGGCGCGTCAGCGCGATTGAGATAATTTATCAAGCAAGCGCAGTAAATTTCTAACCCCGGAGCTAAAATTTTTTTTTTTTAGTACAGGTGCTAATATTTTTTTACCACAGGAGCTAAAAAATATGTTACCCTTTAACAATGCTAACAGGGACAGTTGGTTAGCCTTAAGCAACTCGACAGGACCCTCTACTTTTAGCACTTATTAATTTAAAAATCCTAAACATTTTTTTACCATTTTATTAAGTCACAAAACTGTTTTTTTATATTCAGGTCACAAAACAGTTGCTTGTTAAGCCTACCTCGCACTTAGGGCCTGATTTGTTAATTAGCTACCAATTTTTGTCTAACTAAAATTATGACAAGCAAAAAACTTAGGCTTGCCAAATCAAAATTTACAAAGTTAGTACTCATTCCGTTTTAAATTGTAGTTCGTTTGATTTTTTCGACCTCAAGTTTGACCACTCGTCTTATTCAAAAAATTTGTGTAAACACACCAAATTTAAGTCATTCTTAAGAACCTTTTGTTAATAAAGCATGCCACAACAAAAGAAATGGTTTTTTACATATTTTTTTGAGTAAGACGAAAGTGGTCAAACTTGGGGTTGAAAAAGTTAAATGAACTACAATTTGAAACGGATTTAGTATAAAAGTATAGGAGTGCATTTCGTTTGAATTCCAAAATCAAGGCTTACTAATTTTCTCTTTTATTTGGAGATAGTTATGTGTGAATTTTTATTTGCTTAATATTACTCCAAATATACAATAAACATATAAAACTTTGCATTTTTGCACAAAGAAAAAGATCTTTTAAACATAACTTAACACCGTCACCTGTTTTGTGCCATAGAGCAAAGTTTAAAGAAAAATGATCATACACATAGGACCCTCTTTTCCAGTGTCATAGAGCCAATTCTCCCAATAAAGAAAGATACAATTATAAGCACGTGTCTGTTTTTTTAGCAAGAGACACAAGCACTGGAGAGATACCTTTATGTAATTTTTTTTTTTTTCTTTCAGCCTAAAAAACTATGTAACATATAATCATTCTTTCATTTAATATTAAAATTTAAAGAGGGTGTCCCTGATTCGATAAAAAAAACAGACCCAAGCACGGGTAGGAACCAGCAAAGGCAAGATTGCAAGTCCGAAGCAAGAAGATATATAAACGAAGCGGTCTATAATAATTTCAATGACCCAGGAACAAAATTTGGAACGTGATTTGATCCGATTTCGAATTGGAACCGGCTAGCAGCCCACCCGACCGTCTCTTTTTTCTCTCTCGATCTGTTGCTAGCCCGGCCTATATAGCCCGGCCTATATATAATAATGGGCTCGGCCTTGCCAAGGAGGTACAGAGAAGAAATCGATCGGATCCAAAGGGCAGCGAGGTACAGAGAAAAAATCGATCGGATCCAAAGGGCAGCCAGCTAGATAGTTGTTCTCGTCCACAGGTGGCCATGGAGGCGAGTAGGCGTGCACCATCGCACGATGAGCACGTCGAGGAGGACCAGCAAGCAGTCGCGGACGCCGAGGACGATGATCATCTGAATCTAAAGGAGGAGAAGACGACGAAGAAGCCCCGGCAGCTGGCAGTGCCATGGATGACGGACGAGATGGCCGCCATGAAGTCGGAGCTACCCAGATGGATGACGGAGTACACCAGCGAAGACGCCGCGAGGTTCGACGAGGACATGGCCCATACCGAGGAGTGGCTCGACGGGTACTGGGGACCGAGAAGGCCTGTTACTGATAAGCCCGACGTGTACATGGCACCGGGCCTGCTGGGATACGACAGCAAGGATGAGGAGGAGGTGGTAGTGGGCAACTTCCTGCGCGTGACCAAGGGTGAAATCAAGATGCTCCGGTCCTTCGTCGCGCAAAGCGGCTACCGCCCCATCTCCGAGAGGTATCTGAACGATCGCAGATTCATCACAGAAGCTGGCGTCGACAAAATCAGGAACAACGACCGCCTCTTCTCCAAACTATACGCGTGGTCGCAGGAGGGTGCCAAGGAGGTCCTGCGCCAATACCACGCCGACGTCAGGAAGTGCAGCCGCAGTCCAACAACGGTGGTAGTACCTGCAGCAGCAGCATGAACGACCCCTCCACACGCCCGGCCGCCGCCGACCACTGATGGTACCTATATACTTATTTCATTTCAAACTGTAAGTCGTTATAAGAATTTTGAAGATACAGTATCTTAAATTTGACTGGAATTATTAAAAATTATAATTATTTATGACATTAAATAGTTATATTATAAAAATATAATTAAGGATGAATCCAATAATACTTAGTTGTCATCTTAAAAGTTATTATCTTACTAAATTTGGTCACAAATTTGTGACATCAAGAGATTAATCTCGATCTCCTCGGCCTTCACCGCAGGAGTAAGTTTGGGAAGAAAACACTCTCAGTCTTCCTCATTATACTGTGATGAAGTTGGCAAGGAACAAATAGCAGTGAGTCGCTTGTGTGCCTAACATTGTCTGCTCAGCCATTCTTTGTCTGAAGGTAAAGAATAGGATATGCATAATCATCCGATTTGGTGTTTCGTTGTGCTCTGCACTGTCCTTTGTTAGTTGTATTTACCGGTATATACCTGAAACACTTGTCGCCGCATTACCGGTATGTACCTGAAACACTTGTCGCCGCAGCCAGCGGCGGAGCCTGGGGGCTAGCAGGGGGGTCATGCCCCCCCCCCCAATCCGCATGGTGTTTTGTGTGAGTGTTGTCATGCCACACGAGCACATGGCTTGTGGTGGGAGTGATTTGTGTGATTGTCGTCATATTGCTATGCTTAGAGTGTCGTAGGTGCATGACGCGGGATGACCTAACCTGGAGGAGAATTGAAGGTGCCCGATGTCATTCAGGTGGAGTACGTCAGTGACTGACCGCCACGCAATGGAGGATATATTGAGGACGAGCAACAATGGAGATTGATATATTGTAGGTACCTGATATATTGTATATACTCTGCATGCAGTAGTTGATGTGTTATACATACACATGGAGACGAACCTGATATATTGTATATACTCCTCTCATTCATACTTATATATTGTATACTCCATCCGTGTGTAATAGCTAATGTTTATGCATACACGGAGATGGAGATGGAGATGATATATTGTATACTTTTTGTCAAAAAAATTAAATAGGTCTATAGGTTAATTTGTCATGAGATCGGGGAATATGCAAGCCTTTGTAGTTACTTAGTTTCTATATATATATTTGATTTTAGGTTCTAGTCACCTCTCTATCCTAGTTTTAAATATAGTTCTGAACGTGATTCGTGTGTATGCAAGCGTGTAGAAAAGTACCCCTTCTCCCGAACCAAGCAATGGAGGGGTTTATCAAGACTCATAACAAGAAATTAGGAAATTCCATCAGTCATGAGTATCAGGCAAGACATGGTGTTGATACTGGGAGAGGTCAATTTATAGAAGGTAAGGATAGAAAACACAGAACACATCTCCCCAAACGAACATAGCCAAGAAATCCATGCATGTTGCACTGAAGTACAAATTAGCTTATTTGATGTAATGTCTATCTATGCTTTAGATTTGATATATTCTACAGGCACACGAGGGGGGAAGACAATGAAAAACAATATTCTTCCCGTTCATGTATAGACGATCGACACACTACACGGGGCCTCGTGAGTCCCTCCTGCACAACAGATTATGGAGAAAATTTCATGAGGGGGCTCAATGGGGTGGGGGCTTCAAATTATTCATGGTCGCCGGGGTTTGGGGGGGGGGGGAGGCTCGAGCCCCCTTGCCGCATAATAATGTTGTTATTGACAATCTTGCCTATGTATGTAGGAGATAGTCACCCTGGTTTGCTTTTGTTAGCGGCTCCATTCATTCAACGCTTTACAAGACATTCTTTTGTTGGTTGTAGTGTGGCATGTGCTTCTGGGTGCTGACTGCTTCAGGCAGGCTGCCGTGTGGAACTGGACCAACTCTAGTTTCTATATGATCGAGCCTGGTTAATATTTTCAGTGCCAATGCCCGACATTTTCAACCATGTAGCCATCGACACCTCAAAAGTTGCATACCCGCTTGAACACCCCAACTGCAATAAAGTAGGAAAAAAAAAAAAAGCTTAGTTGAAAATTACATTGCAAAGACATAAAACACACTACACTAGCACTGCACCCATATATTAGCCTAGGTGAAGATTATCTTGAACACTTGGAGCCAATGAGCAGCCACTAAGTTGTGCAACATTAGTTTTATGTGGTATCCCGAAAATGGATTCTTACCCGAGTCCGAGGACGATCCAACCACGTATATTGCAGTTCGTGGGGTGGCTACGCCGCCTACTCTGCGAGTAAGTTTGCTCTTCAGGGATTAGGTGAGGCGTTGCAGCATGAGATCATCGCGCATAACATTCATGTCTCGTTGATATTCCCTCCAGACACTAGACTCCGGGATTGGAAGAGGGTAAGGGTTGGTTATGAACTAGTTGACTAAGTTTTGGTTCATCTCGCTTTGCTTTGGGGTAGCAACCGACAAGTGAAACTATCGAATGCCTAAGATATATTCAAGATCTAATGAAAATATTGTTTATTGCTCATTTCAAAGAACCGATGATCTCAAAGAATCGCTTGTTTTCATACTTACATTTGGTCAGTAAATCACAAGTATACTAAAAACCATGAACCAAAAAATGTTGCTATGGTGAATATTCTCGCACTCCCATTTGTTTTATTCGGTGGCCCCGCAACGTTCATAGTATGCTCTTGTTTGTTTCATTAGTATACATTTTTCCACATAGTATCATTTTCTCGTGCACGCCAAAGCAAAGATTGGGGAAAAGTAGAAAATCTGTCACTAATTGCATCCTAAGTTCTGAAAAAAGACAATTGTCTACACAATTTGTTACTAGTGAATAATGAGAATGTGGTTTGCCTAATTTCAGAACTTAAGATCAGGCCAGAATTGACAAACATCATAGCAGTATTGTCTGGTGGAATGAAGGCCGATGAAGTTGCAAAAAATGCTCTGGACGGAATTAAATCTGCAAAATTCATTGTCCCCAGCAATTTCGAGGGCGAAATGTTAGCTGCAGTCGCTGCTGGTTTATCCCCGTTAATGGCATTCATAGAGGTGATAAGCGCCGGACTCTTGCGGTTTGTGGCGCTTTGTTTTCGGTGGAATTGGTTCTCCAAAGTAACTATGGTTCCATTGCAAATAAAAAAAAAAAAAACCCCAAAGATTTGCGTCTCCAGGGACCAAAGTTTATTTTGTTAAACTTGGCAGACATGAAGTTTAGGTTGCTACTGCAAAGACCAAAAATTTGCGAATTTGGCAGGGGCCTCTTCAATAGAGTTTTTTTTTTCCTTTTGAAGCGAACCTTCCTAAATAAAGTTTGACACATTGTAAAACTTTACATCACTCATATGTGCGCACCCTTAGTTTGTTTAATTTGGCAGGGGTGCATAAACGCATACCCCCTCTTCTACCACAAAGTATGACGCCCAAACTCCCATTTTTTTTTTGAAGTTACCGGTACACCCACACAAGTGCAATGTGGGCCACTGGCCAAGGGCCTTCATGATCACCCATTGACCCTGTCCCGGTAATTTGATTTGCTTTGTAGCCCATGGGCCATCTTATGTGGCCACCGCGCCTCCTTGCGCCTGCCTACGTTGCTGAGGTGGGACTAATCCCCCGTGCACATCTAGTTCAACCTAACAATGGTTTGGTTTAAACCGTTTTTTTTTGTTTGGCTTTACATGTGGTTCAATTTGGTTTGGTTCAAAAACGGTTTGGCATCTATAATGGTTTGGTTTGGTTTGGTTTAATAGTTTTAATGGATGAGAACGGTTTAAAAACAGTAAAGAGCAACTGCTACCTAATGCGTTGCCCTGCAACCTCTAGCTTAACCATTTAGCTAAAAAAACAGCGACATGGTATGGAATAATTTGGACGAATGAGTCAATAATTTGGATTAGTTTGTTTTTTTTGAAGTGCAGTATAGTGTAAATGAATTAGTGTGGTTAAACTATTACCCGTTTTACCTACGGTCTACTCCCTCCGTCCCTTTATGTACGTCGCCCGTAAGGCGTGCCTCGTGGTAAAAATACGGTTTTTCTGCAGACAAACATTTGCGACAGTAGGAAAGCAGGTCATAAGAGAAGAGAGGCTGCAACTGCAACACCGCTATGTCTTCGGATCACGTCCGGACGGTTGAGCCGCTCCACGCGGACGCGGTGCGCTTCAGCTAGACCGGAAGGCCGCTCCCACTGTGAAACCGGGGGCTGAGGATGGTCGGGCATCCTTTTCTATTCGTTTATAATAAATAAATATTATTACACATTACAAATATTAATATTTTTATTGTAAAATTATTTTCGGATGACAAGTGTGAAAAATCGTGTTTCTAGCGCAGTGCAGAGTCGTGTGCTCCTAGTGCAGTTGCTGCAGCGACCAGACCAAGGGGAGATGAGGGCGGTGGTGATAACGCGCGGCGGCGGCGGCCCGGAGGTGCTGGAGTTGCAGGAGGTGGAGGACCCGGCACCGCTGGGAGACGGCGAGGTCCTCCTCCAGGTGGCCGCCGCGGGCGTCAACCGCGCCGACACGCTCCAGCGCCACGGCCGCCACCCGCCGCCCCCGGCGCGCCCCCGTACCCAGGGCTCGAGTGCTCCGGCACCATCCTCGCGCTCGGCCCCAACGTCCCACCGCGGTGGGCCGTCGGCGACAAGGTGGAGTGCCCCCTGCCTGCCTCCCGTGGCGAACTGAGATTTCGCTTCTGCTGCTATGCTGCTGCTGTGCGTGATTTGTTTTGTGCGCCGTTCTGCTGTCGCCTTGCAGGTCTGCGCGCTGCTTAGCGGAGGCGGGTACGCGGAGAAGGTAGTGGTGCCGGCGGGCCAGCTGCTGCCGGTGCCGGAGGGCGTGTCCCTTACGGACGCGGCCGGCTTAGCCGAGGTGGCCTGCACCGTCTGGTCCACCGTGTTCATGACCAGCCACCTCTCACCCGGAGAATCGTTCCTGGTAAGAAAAATTCTCCATTGCCTTCGTAGCTGCGTCCAAGAGAAGTGGAGAACGTTAGCCAAGTAGGTGCATCCTCTAGGAATGGGATGGCATCGTGATTTCCTGATTCCAATTTTGTACACATAAATCAGTAAGGATCATAAATGGTTTTAACCAATGAATTTGAATCAATAAGCATCACAAATGATTTCTGTCTGCTGATTAGCTTCTTGTGGATTTACTTTGCTCCACAAGAAATCAGCACGTTATCACACACCTCTGCCACCTACGCCTATTTGGAGTAGCTTCCATTACTTAACTGCCAGGAAACGGGCAGTGCGATTGGGGGTTCTTAGCATCTATTAGATGTGGATCTCTCTGTTTGTGTTCGTTCGGGATGACCATGTATCTTCAATTTTGCAGATACATGGAGGATCAAGTGGAATTGGTACATTTGCTATACAGATTGCTAAGCACCTCGGAATTAAGGCTTTTTTTGTCACAGCAGGTTTGTTCATTATAACAAAAATAAGACACAGTCAAATGCTCTTGGTCATGTCATGTCCCCAATAATCGTGCTGAAAAATTATAGGAAGTGAAGAAAAGTTAGCAGCCTGCAAAGATTTGGGTGCTGATGTATGCATAAACTACAAAACTGAAGACTTTGTTGAGCGTGTCAAACAGGAAACTGATGGAAAAGGTATATTGCATAATCCTAGCACCTGACCCACCATCTGATTATGTTTAATATTAGCTCATATGTATTGTATATGTAAAGTCCTTATCTTACAGAGTTTTCTATTAGCAACTGAATGTTAACAGCATGCTTAGTACCATTATTCCCTAGAGGAACTACTTCTATATATATTTTTTGGCAGCAGTTATGTGTGGAGGCGTTATAATCAAATTAATATGTGCTACTGACTGGAATCTGAACATCTACCAGGTGTTGATGTAATTTCGACAACATTGAGGACCATATCTCCAGCGCAATCTGAACAGCTTAGGTGTTGATGGTAGACTTTTCATCATTGGCTTCCAAGGTGGCGCCGTAACTGAAGTGAACCTGCAAGCTGTGTTTGCACGGCGTTTGACCATACAAGGTATTTTAGTTGTGCAAGCCTACAAGGCAATGGCATGTACATTTCAGTGACGCTCAGTAGGATTTTTTATGCCAGTTTGCTGATGTTTTGTCAGCGTATAGGCAATAGCAACCAACCTCTACGTTCCTAAATGCCACTCCTATTTTAGCACTGGAATAAACTTTTACATGGTTTTTTATATTTGATATGTTTTTCCATGATTGTGTGCAGCTGCTGGACTGCGCAACAGAAGCCTTGCTAATAAAGCAGAGATTGTTAGTGAGGTGGAAAAGAACGTGTGGCCTGCTGTCGCCGCTGGCAAGGTGAAGCCGGTGATTTACAAGATGTTTCCATTATCTGAAGCTGCTGAGGCTCATAGGTTGATGGAAGCTAGCACTCACATCGGCAAGATACTGCTGCTTCCATGACTGAACCTGTTTTATCTGTGCTCTTGGTTACAGAGGAGTCAGTTCAAGAACATATGCAACTTCTGTGACAGTCTGCATAAATGGTGTACTGGTGTAGCACTGCCTTTTAAAAAAAAAAAAAAATGTTAGCACTGCCCTTTTATCTGGTATACTAGATTGGATCATTTCCCTGAACAATTCTCCTGTCAATTGGATCCTTCAACTGTTGATGACATTTTTCTGTGAGATATGATATACAATAAATCTGGCAGGCTGATGTGTGCATGCCATTACAGTACGTTATTAGTACCTGATGCCAGTGTACTGCTGATGCAGTCTACAGATATGTAAAGCGATATATGTTTATGTATCGTGGCCTGATGGCTCTATCTCATCGGCGGTTGGCATATTGGTGAACTCCGTTTCCTAGTCAACCAGATGGGAGCCTCAGCCTTCATGAATCCCATGGACCGTGGGGTGCTGTCTCACGGTTGAAGACAAGGAGCCCTGGATTCTCCCGGAGTTCGCCTCCTTGGATAACTACCAAGAATTTTTGGTCTGAATGGAGAAGGATCAATTCCTGCACGAGGATCTTGCTGGCGATAATGGAGAAGCACCAGGTTTTAGAACCAAAGGATGCCCAGATGCATAAACTTTTTCAGCATTACTTCTTGTTATCGAATGGCTTACGCCATACCATCCAAGTGTTACAAAATTGCTAAAAATTGGCGCTTGTCAAATGTACTCGTTTACATCATGTCTAGTGACAAGATGTGGTTACAAAATAAGGCTCCTAGTGAAATAAAGGTCCTCTTAATAAATTAATGTGATGCAATCCATTGCACCCTCTTTAGACACATGGGTTAGCATAGGAATCATTCAAGATTTTCTTATCCTCTTAACAAGTTACTATGCTAGTAAATGAAAGAATTGTACACATAGGAAGTGCACATGCTGCCAAGGGAAGTAACTGCAAGTAATCAATAATACAAAGGACTATTAAGTTTCCTGCCAGTAAACCCGGTCCCGGATTTCAAACTTGTCACTTTTTTTTGCATCCCGAGTACAATGTATATTTACAGATAACCAGGTACTTAGAAACATGCAGACTGCCACTGCAAAATTACTCAGAAACTGAAATCATTACTCAGAAATTGGAGCTAACCGCCATGCCATGGTGCCATCTTTTGTGTTTTGACTTATGCAATTTGCATTGCCACTCATGAAATTGCAACTGATCACTTCAGATGAAGTGCACAGCTCACCATTGGTAGAACAGATGAACACTATGGTCTACCACAGCTACGTTCTCAATCATTTTCATATGTCCTAATTCCTAAAACTCAATCTGGTTTTCCTCCCTCTGGTGCTGAACTAACAAAAAGCAGCTAATCCACCAAAGAAGCTGAAAAACTCCTTCCATGCCCTTAATCTTGCGTAGTTTTCAATGGAGAGTGCAATTGCATTGCTGCCTCAGTGATTCAGTCTGCCGCTTCTGCAACTCATTATCCTGCAGTAACAGAAATGATGTGTCATATATAGAGAGAATTAAAAATGAAAATGACTGGACAAAGGACTGGCAAAAATTTGAAGTGGCTCAGGGTAGAAAGGGCATGGTATAGTAGAGAAAAAGGACTAGATTGACCGCCCAAACAAAATGACTACCTTCTGCAACAACTCAAGGCGACGGGTTGTACCAGCTAACGAGGCCTTAACCTGTGAAGAGAATTCTCACATGAGCATTGTAGATGGAGTATCTGAGGAGCATAGCATAGCCATGTACAGGTATCTGGTAAGCAAGCAATACCTTTGAAAGTTCATCGTGCAACTGCCTGTTTTTCTCTACCTCTTTGTCATATTTCATCCTCCATTCGGCAGATTCATCCATCGCTTCTAGGTTTGCTTGTTCAAATTGCCTCCTGATGGTTGATGTGGCAAAAACAAACATATGAAAAAAAAAAAAAAGAAAAAGGTAATGCTCATAAATCAGCAAAGGGTAATATCTCATAGTTGCTCTCTTCCAAAGCTAAAATTTATGGATGGCAGTCTTGAATATGTCCATATAATAAAGAGGTTGCTAGATGTCCAAGAAACAAGATCGGGCCTGGCTGCAAGGCCAAATAACTAATCTATGTTCGTCCACCTCCTTTATCTATGTTATAATAACATAAGCAGTTAACTCTATATATCACTCGATCCGAAGTGCTGTATGGCTAGTTGACTACATTTGAGTACGGACTTTGGTTAACCATATTCAGACATTTCAAGGAAACCAAACTAAACTACAGTTAGCACTCGACAATAATCTCCTCTCGATGAATAATTCAGGCAATTAGAATTCTAAAAAAAATCAGGCAATTGATTAACCAAATTCAGACATTAGATGAAACGTTTGGATGGATCCATTCATCGTGTGATCAGAAGAAGTCTGAGCAAAGACTGTTTGATTCCTTCCATTTTTGTTTCTGTTGATGGTCCTATACAGAAATCGACGGCGGCTGAAAAGGAGGAGGAAGGTGGAGAGGAATTGAGGGCGAACCGGAGCTCCTCGCGGTCGTCGGCGGTAAAGGAGGGGTCGCTGGACTGGCGGGCCCAGATGCGGAAGTAGACGACGGTGCCCATGAGCAGCGCCAACGCGAACGCCGCCATCAGGGCCTGCCGCTCCTGCCGCCGCCCCATCCCTCCTCCTCGTCCCCCCACCATCCTCCACAGTCACAGGTCAGATCACCTCCGAATCCGAAACTCCGTCCACCTCTCTAAGACCCGGCTCGAGCTCCGTCGAGAAGAGAGGACACGAAGCAATTGCCTCATCGTGGGCCGTAGGTTTCCAATACTACGGGCCAACAGTTCGGCCCAAAGGGTCAAATATTGTCGTCGGATCCAGCCCTCCAGCCCATTGCACACTGAGCTTGTGGCGGGAATTGATTATAGTTCCGTTTTACCACTGTTCATAGAATTAGAAATAACCCGATGAAATTACAGACATATATATTTTTTTGAGGCAACAATTACAGACATATATGACACCTGATCAAGTTGGAACCGCTACTGCACTTTACTCGACCACAGAATTACTCGCTGATCCTGCAACTTTTATATACAGCTACACAGTACATGAGCAACCAAGAACCATCTTTATGTTCTTTATATACAGAGAGAACCCTTCTTTTATAAGGCAACCTTATTTACAAGTTTAAACGAAAAACTGGCTGGGAACAGCAGCAGCCGAGCAAGCTCAATCTGCCAGCGTAGACAGCAACAGAATACTCAATACAGAAAGTAACCCCAAAACAAGACTACCAAGCAGCAACTAAATCCTTCACCAAAAGCCACCACCATTCACCGAACTCCTTCAATCTCCAAATTAGCCGTCGGCTTCCACTCCATCAGCCAAATCTTCATTTTCTTGACCTTGTCATCCAAGAACCTGGCATTGCCCTCCTTCAAGAGGAGCACTATGAAACGGCGCAGGCCTACAGCGGCAGCTGAGACTGAAATGAGGAACATGTTCCAGCTCACCCTAATCATCAAGACGGGCTCCTCTCTCAACTCCCTCACAAACTTGGTGAATATGAGCCGCATCCTTCGGTCTTTTACTACTGCCTGGAGTGCCATCAGGGTCGATGATTCTTCAGCTAGCACCACCTCGTTCTTTTCTGTGGTCATGGGCGTCTGGATCCTGGCCTCCACATCTCGTTTCAAGCCTGTGGCATTCAACATCCATTGGCAGACAACATCCGCTATAACCTTACTAAGGAGCACCGGAACATCAAAGCATCCCTGGAGACCAGATCACGCAGCGCAAGAGATTTCGCATTCTGCACAATAGGATTCGGAGTGAATCTCAAATGTCGGTTAGGAGGGCCTGTTGCTACAACACAAGTAAAGAAGGGTGCAGATAAGATGTGATACATACCGCTGTCATAATAAGTCTCCTAATCACAACACTATCCTTTGCTAATAAAAGCCTCACACACAGGTTTGCAGTATGCAATGCCCTCTCTGGTGTAGCTGTAGCTAGGTCAAGTGAAGACAAATCACTGATCTCTACAAGGCTAGCCACATTCATGGCCTTCATTTCAAGCTCTGGCAAAACTTCACTGTTATACTTGAAGTTGGTCCTTCAAACATGAAAATAACATAAATGGGCATGTAAGTATTACAAACAAAAACAACTGTCTGGTTGCTTGCCAAGTATTATAGTTAGCATATGTGTATCATCCTTCAACTCAACAAAACTAAACAAATAACATATTCCAAGTATTTTGTTCTTCCTATTTTCTTTAATTAAAAAAACACCAAAGAGTTTATGTCCCCAAACTTGTAAACTATTTCGTTTGAAAATGTGTATGTTATATGGTGTAGAATTGAACTGAAAAAAGTTTTTAAGAATATATTCTAGAAGAAATTGGTGGTCAAATATATACATCAAAGACCATGCAAAGCCAAATGTGATAAGTATTTTTTTGACTGGAGGGAGTACTTGACTAACCAGAAGATATCACTATCGCTAACTAAATAATCTAAGAGGGCATTTAAAGAACCAACATATTAAAACAACCCAAACCAGTTTATGCAAAAAGAAGAAGATAAAAACCATGACACAAACCTTGCTGAAGACAATTTCAGAAACGCAGAAATCTTCTGCCATTGGAACTCTTTCCTTTTTGTTGAAAATTGCCTGTGTAAGAAAACTGATTGGTGTTAGTTATCTCATAAATGCAGTCTACAAGGAGAACAGGAATACAGCATAACATGGTTATATTGGTTCAACTTTGATATTGAAGCCAACAAGGCTCCGATGCTGGCCAATGGGCCTACTTCAGAGGATAGTTCTGCAGACATAATAAATGAGATAAATGAATGTTACCTGATTCAAGAGCCTTCTTGTTGCAAGTGAATTATCGGAAAGAAGCTTCCGAACAACATATGGGTATGCAGCTTGAAATGTTTTGAAAGTCCCATCCGCTGCCACGGCCAGTCCTATCAGTAAGAAAGGAAGGAAAACAATAAACCTCTCAAAAATAGTTGCCATCAATATATGTGTCTTTGAAAAGAAATAAGCCTATATCCATATCCATTGAATTAGTTTGGTATCTTGATTTCAATGAACAAGCTAACCTTCCAAAGAGGCAAGTGACCGGAGAACCAGTGTGTAGTAAGGTGGCATACGAAAGTGATATCTAAATGCCACAGACCAAATTTTTCCAAGCACCTAAAAGGTATATGCAGCAATAAACAAGGGCAAAAGCAATGTGAAAAGAACTGCATTAGGTACCATAGAGTGAACTACCCAGTACCCACCTTACTAAACTTGATTTCTTTTGAAATAAAATATAGGTAAGAAGATATCAAGCCACAGCCACCCCTGCACTGAATTGAACCTACAATAGAGTGAACTACCCACCTTACTAAACTTGATTTCTGGAATTCCATCTTCAAAGGTTACTTCCCCTAATGCATCCTCCAAATCCTAACACATGGAAGACACAAAATACAATCATTGAGAAAAAATGGTTAGCATATGCATTAATTGTATACTGTATACAAATAATACACTGAACAATGACCAGATCACATAATATGAGATATCAGGTCATCGATTATAAAATCCTCTTTATCCAACTGGTAAAGAGGGAACACACAAAATGCTAGATATCAACATCAAACAATGCAACAATATTTTAGTATAAATCCTATCTTCCATATAACATTAAGCCCATCTTCAACAAATATAGCACATGCCACTTGTTGTGAGGTTGACATGAGGGTCCCTGGCCCACAAGTCACCGAGACATAGTTTCTACATTAATTTCGATAAAACTAATGGACTATTGACTAGTTTTACTTCTTTTGCTCATTTCATTTAGTGACTGTCGTATGTTCAATAATTTCATTTCAGCCAACATCAACAACAGACTATATAAGTGGCAATTCAAGAAACTGAACTGAAAACATAAAATGTATGTGGTACAGATGCAGTTTGCTGAATTACCATTGTCACACGGCGTAGATTGGTTTTTGGTGGAACTATATCCATTTCAGTCAAATCATAAAGCGAGGAAGCCCAATCTCCATTTACTATGTGTACTATGCTTGCAAGCATAGCACGTTGATGTTTCCTCTCCATCAAGCAAAGCAAACCAAAATCTAGAAACCTGATATATTTAGGAATATATTGTCAATAGTTTCAGAAGCATTTTATTACAAAAGCTTTCATAACTATAAAATATAAATCCACAAAAGAGGTATCTCATATCACATAAAATGTGAATCAAGGGAAACACAAAAGGCAACTATGTAAGTATAGGGCATGTGAAACCATGTTTAGAATTTATTTCGAGTAGAGCTTACCCAACACGACCTTCAGGAGTATAAGCATGTTACCAGGATGAGGATCAGCATGCAACAAGCCTGTCTCAAGAAGCTGCACTAGCGATGCCTCTACACCTTTATTGACCTTATGAGTAATTAACAAAATGTTAAAAAATAATGGGAAGTAAGTTTAAATTGAGCTTGTGAAATGTACTAGTCATTGTAAGTTTATGCTACACCATCATGAGAAAAAAAAAATGCCCCTCAAATTCAATAGATAGATGTTTTAAAGTGCTGTGATTCTGAAATAAGTGTAAATTTCCTAAGTTACGATGTGAAATTGATAGAGAAGCTCTTTCGCACAAAAAGAACTTCAATTCCAAATTTTTCCAAGAGGAAAATACTGGCTAGTTGATAACAATTTATTCAAAACATTAGTAAATACCAGGTCAAGAAGGCGAGATTTTTGCTTCCAACTTCTGCTTATCTGAAGCTTGAGTAAATTTTTCAGAAACTCCTTTAGACAAAGAAAGCAAATCCTTGGGGTTCTCACCAGCCACCCACTCCATTGTCAAAACCCTCTTTCTAGTAAGTTGTTTAAGAACCTTGGGAACTAGCATGAAATTATATCTGGAGTGAACCTCCTGCAAGAATGGAAATTATTAACTAAAATACCAAACCTAACAGGATCGTATAAGTTAGCAAATAGCAATAGCAAAAGCACAGGTAAGAGACAAGAAAAGCACCATAAATTTGGTGGCGTTAGCAGCCGATATTGTAGTCCAACTCGCCGACAAAACCTCTACCCAACTCATCAGCATAAAGAGAAATATTACTTCTTCGCTTGGCTATCTTCCGTATGAAAGCAAGCTGAAATAAATTGTAAGAGGTAAAAAGCTGAATAAAAAGCATCACAAGAATGACAATAAAGTGATAAAAAATGCTGTGATGCTAAGTCACAATTACACAAAGTTATAGCAAAAGCAAGATCAAGTATAGGGAAGCTAATAAGTGCAGCGTTTATTTAGGTGAGAGAAAGGCTATCTGTATTGGAAATAGGACCATGCATTTTGCTGTTACAAACAAATCCCATGAACAGGACCATGCAAATAATAAAATGAATCACAGATAGCACATTATGGGACAGTAAATAAAAGCACCAAAACCCAGGAAAATGGTAATGGGCAGATTATGAGAAAGCATGCAAAGAGTGTCATAAGCACAACAAAAATTACCAGATGAGTGAAGAACAACAGCGTATATGTTAGATGAAAATATACATACCCCAAGGCGTAGAATATAGATGTCTCTCTGTACAGAAGGTAGAAGGTCTGGCCGTTGAACCTTTATTGCAACAAGAACACCATCAACTGTGCGCCCCTGGTAGACCTGGAGTAAGAAACACAAGACTTCCTTGAGCACAATGAATAATGATACAGAAAACTGAATAAGACTACATCAGAAATTTCACATAACTTGTTCTAACATTGCAAAGCCAGGAAGGAGGCACATGAGGATATTACCTGTCCAAAGGAAGCAGCTGCTACAGGCTCATCCGAAATGTAACTGAACATATGCGACACAGGGCACTGAAATTCTCCCTCAATGATCTTCATTGCATCCTCTCTTGGGAAAGCAGGAACTCTTTCATGCAGCTCAGCAAGGGCCTAAAATTGAGTAGCAATGAACTAATCAATTTCTAGATTCAAAATGTGAAGATCACTTAACTATCAAGCAAATGCTAACGAAGCAACTTAAATGCAGAACAGGGAGAAGTTTACCTAACCTCACAAATCTCTGAACCTATGATATCAGGTCTTGTAGAAAGTGATTGTCCAACTGCATACATAAGAAAAGACAGATGTCATGAGGCAATCCGAGCCAGGTGACCGCCACCTTGCCTTGATGCTGTCTTGCCAAGCATGACTACCGAACCTTTAACAAAAGTAGGCCCAAGGTTAAGGAATGTCTCCTTGAGAAGTTGGCCAACCATATATTGAGTATCATCAAAGCCTTCGCTGCTGCTCCCACTAATATAGGTAGCATCTCTGGTCAACTGAGCTCTTTTATAAATCTGCATCTTTACCACAGCTGAGAGAAATGTGAAGAGTATCTGCAGAGCAAAGGTTCACAGCAAATGGACCTGTTAGTTACAATAACTGGAGGTAAGTATAGGTTAGTACTTTTCATCAAAAAAAAAGTATAGGTTAGTACTATAAGCAAAGGAAGGGCTCATAGTTAACCTGAATGACGCGAGCCGCAAGGATATGAGGACGTGAAGCAAAGTACTGAGCAAGGAGGTCAGGATCATAATGCTGGGGGAGCGGTGTAGTGAGGATGGCCGAATAGTAGTTGATGTAAAGTTTGAGGGCTTCAAGATCAGCCATCATCAACTCCATAAAGGACAACCCTACCATAACATTTTTGATAAAATTAGCCAAATAATGTGACTGGCGTAGCTTAATTTACACCAAATCCAGAGCTCCTGCTGCATCGTGGTAGAAACCTGGTGGGTAGGAAGGCGGAGGGAAGGCCGGGGCCTGAAGTATCTGCTGCTGCTCTTTCTGCTGTTCCTGGGGTCTGGGTTTACGTTGTTGCTCAGGCTTCGACTGCCCGCTTCCGAGGAATCGCCGCGCGAGAGAGTGCCGCGCGCTACCGGTGTACACCTTGAGGGCCTGGAAGTCGGCCGCCATTAGCTCCAGGCACGACAACCCTACCAAAACCGACCAGGAGAAATGTGTCCATCAGCAAGAGGACGCGCGCGCAATGGAGTCGAATTGACGGTGACGAACCTGGCGGGTAGTACGAGGGGGGCGGGAAGGCCAGGGTCGAATCATCCACCACCACTACCGCCTCCTCTTCCTGCTGTTGCTGCTGCTGCTGCAGTGGCTTGGACTTAGGTCTCGGCTGCTGCTGCTGCTTCCGCTGCTTCTTCTCGAGGAAGCGGAGCCAGAAGACGTCGCGGAGCGGGGGCCGGCGGTGGCCTGCAGGAACTCGCCGTCGCGACGGAGCACGCCCAGCACCTGGTCCAGCGCGGCACCGCCTCCTCGCGCCCCCGACTGCTGCCGCGGCTGGCGCGGCGAGACGGGCTTGTTCCCGCCCCACCACGGCCGCTGCGCCACCTTGTCCTTGTTCCCTCCGCCGCCGCCGCCGCTCACGGCGCGGGCGTGCAGCACGGGCGGCCGCACCAGCGTCGCCATCGCATCGAGCTTTTAGGAGAAGCCGAGGAGGAGGACAGCGAGAGGTGACTGCCGAGCGGCTGAGGTGGTGGTGAACGGGCTGGACTGGTGGCCGCGGGCTCGCGGCGGGGACAGGGTGTGGCCGTGGGGGAAGCCACTCACACGTCATCTCCTCACCGGTCACCACCGCGTCCACGACCGGTCGCGAATCCGCTTGGGGATAACCACTTCGCCTTGAAAGGCCCAGTAGATTGGGCCGATCCAATCCGCCCCTCCCCGCTTCCTTGTGGGCCCGTCAGCGCGGAATTAGCGACTGGGCCTGCTCCTGCCCGTCAGTGACGGGATACGAATACGGGCCAAGTCGGCAATCAGATTCCGTACAAAGAAGAGATGGGCTAGGCCGATGGATACATGGATAATTGGGCCTAATTCATGTAGGCTTGGGCTCCTTTTCAAGACAAGAGGAAGAGAGCAGCAGGACAGGAGCGAACATGAGTCTGCTCAAAAGCGGGTGGGCTTGAAAGTCGATGGTAGGGACGGCCCAGGTGGGACGCTACCGGTGGGTGTTTAAATTCGATGCTCGCACCTTTTCTTGGGATTTTCCCGGGATTTTCGGCGTTATGCATTAAGTGGTAGCGGCGTTCCGTCGGTCGACGACGAGGCGCTACGGTGACTTCGAGAATCTCTAGATGCCGGCCGCCCAAGTCCTTCGGAGGTGCTCATAGGGGTAGGGTTTGCGTGCGTGTGTTCATAGGGGTGAGTGTGCGTGCGTGTTGTGAGTGTCTGCGTTGTACTGTGCCATACTCAAAAAAAAAAAAAAAAAAAAAATTGAGTCTGCTCAAAAAAAGGAGGGAACATGAGCAATCTGAATAAGTGTTCAAAACTTCAAATCTACCAACCGTACAAAATTTACAGGGCAGTCGGTACAGTTCATTTACATTTTATTGCTGATTATCTAGGGAAGTTCTTGAGAACAGTCAACTGATTCTTCCAAGGAAATGCCTAAGCTGAATTTGAATTTACATTGTTTAGAATTGGAGGTCCAAGCAGTAGAGGCTCAAGTGATGATTATTTGGAGATGCCGGCCGGGCCATATGTTGATGAGATATAGCACAGCTAGGGTATGCCCAGGCTGGCTATCGACCATATCTCGTCGACAACATAGGCCATGGCATTGCATTGTGATGTACTAAACAACACATAGCTGCCCTGCGCCTGTATAGTGAAACAGGAATGTTTCAAATGCGTCCATGTAGCAGAAGGAGCCAAATAAATGGACAGAACCTAAGATAGCAAAAGGGATGCAATACAGCTTCATGACGAAGCTAGTGCCCAAAATTTGAACTGTGTAAGTCGATTTGGTCGAAATGAAGTTGGAATACATAGATGCTCCTTTCACATGTACATCAGTTGGTACATGTATTATTATTATCGCTTCTTCACATGAATCGACCCAGAGCTCCTGACAGATACCCTGGAGAACTGAGGAAACATCTTACGACGTCAGCAATTTACTTATTTTCTGCGCTTGATCACTTGCTAAGAATGTAGTGAAGAACCATATATGCACAGAGATTCAGAACGGAACTTTGTTGCTTGTGTCAATTCAGACTTATCATGCAACTGCAATTTCAGTTGTACACAATTTTTCAATGGGGTTATTTATGTATGGTGGGAGCTGCAATTTCACTGCTCATTTTCTGCTGCAGTTTCCTGAATCCTTACCAGACGCTTACCTAGTCAACCAGTTAGCAATGCTCGAATCCTAGACAATGGGCCGGACGCACCCTGAGCCTGAGTGCCTGACCGGCCGGCCATTTTCTGGTCTTGTATGGTTGTTGGAGCATTACATTGCTCGGAACATTTTGCGCTGGTTTGATCTATTTGCTAGGAAATGAGAAGATTTTGCTGGTGTCTGGTGAGTGGGTGGGGTGGGGAAGACTAGGGAGCAGCAGGTGCATGGGCCTGATCTGAAGTTCTCAACCGAAGAAGAACATGTCACATGGGTTGCATACATGCACTGTCCTGGAAGCCCACCCCTCTCTCTCATCATATCCATCTCCAGACCACCAGCAGCAGCAACCAACATGGTAGATACACAAATGCCATGTGACCCAACGAATTCTTCACATCATTTTTGTCTCCCTTTTGCGTTGCGCCGGGCCGGCATTATGCTTAGCTCTGAGTAGCCACGTACATTGCCTTTGATCAGTCTTCGAGATTCAGATCGGCAGGAGCTGGTTTTTTAACGAGGGAATACTCCACTGTCCACATGCACGCTAAATGGAGGATTAGCATCAGATGAGATGAGATCCGCCGCGCAAGTATGCAGAAAATGTTGCTCCATCGATCATCAACATGTAGTGGAAGAAATTACTAGTGTTGTTCGAGTTGAATTTCTGATTTGGACGTCATTTCGTTTCAGAAAAAACCTCGCATCAAGTCGTCGCGTTTTGTCAGTAGCTTGATCCTTGACTTGTTATGTGTGTGGCCCTAGTAGCTTAGCAGCTGGTATGCTCACATTTGTCAGGCAGTCGCTCGCGTACTAGGATTAGGAACCACGTCGTGGTCCTCCATCTATTCGTTTTGTTTAAACTTTTGTTCGAAGGTCCGGCAGCAACCAAGAAATATACAATTCCGCTGCTAATGTGGTTGGGTGGGGTGAATTGACCGGGACCATTTGACATCTCTGCTGCGGTGGAAATTCCGAGACAAACTCGCCGATGATACTACTACCTCCGTCCAAAGATTCAGTTGTAGATTAATATTCAACATTTACCGTATTAAACATAAATTATTCAATTTATCGTGAACTTTGCTTTTATAGTACGTCTATTTGTAGCTAAATGTCTGTACTAATATAAATTTAGTTAAAATGAATTTGATTTAAATCAGATCAAAATTGTATCTTTTTTGAGAAGAAGACAGTAAACCAATTCCTCAGAGCAACCTGACTTGAAGAAGGCCTGCGCCACCGCCGACAGACGGTGGAGTCGCCGTGTCGGTGGCCGACGACGCTGGCGTCTCGGTCGCAGCGCACAGTGCATAGCCAACGCCTGAGTTCACTCTCCTACAGTTCAAATCTTGTACTGTTGCATTATTTAGAGGCGTGCTTAGAATATACTCCACATGGCCGACGCTCCCTTCTCTGTTCCCCTGTCCCAAGCCTTCTTTGCCTTTTTTTTTTTCTTCTTTAATTTATATATACACTTTCATTCACATCGATCTCCTAGTCGATGTCCATGGCAAAAGCCAAAAGAGGATCTCTGAAGTAGCTATATATATATATAGCCTCTGAAAAGAACTTGGAAATAATTCATATGCAAGTGTTCACCTATTCAGAGACGATCGCGTTTGTTGGAACAAAGACATCACAAAAATGCTTGTAAGGTAGAGAACTAGAGATGTTATATACATATATAAAGAGATAGAGACTTATTGTTAGGATTTGCTGGTGAAGAATAATTGTATTTTTTGAAGTGTAGCTTCAGTAGTGCTCGGAATGTTGTTGCTAAGGAGCGGTCAACCTTGCAGCTTATTATTTCTCTTTTTCTGCTCTCTTTCTCTGTCTATAAAGCTATTGAAAGAACCATGTAGGTGTATCATATCATCATATTATATATATAAAAGGCCAAAGTTTCCACTCTGATTGAGTTGTTTATACGCGTAAGCTAAGGCAAGTTGGCCTATCTTAGTATTAACTAGTAGTTGGTCTTGGTAGGACCGGAGCAGTCTTGCCGCACATGCAGGCAACGTGATCCCATGTTTTGTATTCTCCTTTTTTTCCCAAATGCCTTTGTGTTTTTGTATGGTTGAGCATGCAATTCCTTGCCTGGAATCACATCACCTAATGTTCCTAACTAACTGATGGAAATAGTCACTAGTATTTGACAATGATGAGCTAGCTAAGCTAGCCGTGTCTTAGAATTAAGCACACCACCAACTTTTGGTTAGCTACAGAGCACTGCACTGCTACGTACACTGTGCACAGACTAATGTACGTACAGTCCAGTACAGTACAGTACTGCATGCTCCTACTACTCCCATGCATGCAAGCAAAATTCATGTTTTTCCCCCTCTTTATATTGGTTATTAAAAAGTTCAGATATTTATTTCATACGAGGCGAAGACGATCATTGATCATTCGATCGGTTTGCATTGCAATTTGCAAACAAACAGAGAGGCCTCTCCTGCATCCTAGTACGTTGTCTGTGTTACCGGCTTCAGTACACGCGCACGCACGTACAAGTTCCTGATAGTGATTACGAAACGGCAACGGCAGGTGTAGCGAGCGAATTTTAACGCGTCTACGTGCAAAAATTCAAAAATTTTGCCGCTCCAAAGCCCGCCTCCTTGATCTCCGTTGTCCCTCCATGTCCGGTGGTGCATCACCGGGGTGGGTCCTAACGCGCTAACGTGGCGACGGCGACGCCTTGTCAGCTTGTGGCACGAGCAGGCCGAGGACCGTGCACTCGGGCGGCTGCAAGTGGCACGTCGGATTCAGGGGCGATGCCAGGTCAGTGTTACCGGCGCCCGGCCTCCAGCTGGCACCGGAAACGGAACGGGGTCGCCATCGGCAGCCGTCGCGGAAGCGTCCAAAACGCACCGCACCGCACCGCACCTAATTGCCGTCACGTATCCTGCCTGCGCTGGGCAATCAATCAAATTAAGCTAATCACGTCCGTTCCGTCCGTCGGCTGGGGAACGTCGCTGTCCGTCGTCCCTGCCACTGCACCTAACTCTGCACAAGTCCGGGGAGCGATCTACCGTGACAGCGACGGATCAATGGCTGACCTGACCTGACCTCGCCAAATCAAATCAAATTCTACGAATCCGAATTCGTCGTGAAGGCTGCCCGGCCCGTTTATATTTTTCTTTTAATTTGTTTCAGTTCATCTGTTGCTTTTCTGCTGTCAGGTGGCACCTGGCAGTCTGCACGCGAGCGAGCATTCTATATGACTTGGAAATTCATTTTCTGGCACAAGTACGATTAGTGTCTTGTTTAGATTCTAAAATTTCTAACCTTTTTCGCACTTTTCTCTCCATCACATCACATTAAATACACCAAAAGGCGTATGTTTGGAGTATTAAATGTAGTAAAAAAAAATAACTAATTACACAGTTTAGATGCATATCATGGAGAGGCGATTCTTTTGGCTGGAGTGCATCCATGATAGGATGATATTTTACCACTAACAAAGCGAAACGTCTTTACGATTAATGCGATGTGACATGCGGTTTCAAATTTTAGCAATCTAAACAAGGCCTAGGATCGAAGAGGCTACCGAAACTTTGGTAAGATTTCGACCTCTTCCCGAAGGGCTCCAGCTCTTGCTAAGGCTTCTAATGGAGTAAAAACAATTGTTAAAAACTGGCTCTAGCTGGTTTTTTTTTTTTTTTTTTTTTTTTTTTTTTTTTTTGTAAATTTGTAAGGAGAAACCACACTCACATATGGCTCCAACTCTCATCGGCAATGCTCTAGCCTCTAGCCTCAGTCGGGCTTCTTTTGCTGCAGTTGTGTTACTGTTATTGGATGACCATTTGTCTCTGTTTGGACAACCTACAATTACAGTTTGTGTGCTAAAGTTCATGCGAGCTATCGAACTCTAAAACAGTTCATGGGAGCTAAAATTTGGATCTACCGTGACAGCGATGGATCAATGGCTGACCTGACCTCACCTCGCCAAATCAAATCAAATGAAACGAAATTCTACGAATCCGAATTCGTCGTGAAGGCTGCCCGGCCCGTTTTTATTTTTTCTTTTAATTTGGTTCAGTTCATCTGTTGCTTTTCTACTGTCAGGTGGCACCTGGCAGTGTGCAGGCGAGCGAGCATTCTATATGACTTGGAAATTCGTTTTCTGGCACAAGTACGATTAGGATTGAAGAGGCTACGGAAACTTTGGTAAGATTTCGACCTCTTCCCGATGGGCTCTAGCTCTTGCTATGGCTTCTAATGGAGTAAAAATAATTGTTAAAAATGGATTGTAGCAACACTTTTTTTCAAAAAAAACAATTGTAAGGAGAAAACACACTCACACGGCTCCAACTCTCATTGCAATGCTCTCTTGGCTCTGGCCTCTAGCCTCAGTCGGGTTTCTTTTGCCACAACTGTTTATTGAATTACCATTTAGTTCTGTTTGGACGACCTACCACTTGTGTGCTAAAGTTCATGCGAGCTAAAATTTGGATGGACTTTGGATACGTGGACTAAAAATGAACTAAAAGGTATAAGATTTTCAAGGCATAGACTCATGGACACCTTCTAGTTCATATGTGCTAAGTAATACTCCTTTTTATCCATGAAAAGAAATCATTCCTAGCAATTTTAGGGCAGATTAACAAACAAGAGAAAAGACTATTCTAGCCTATTATTTTGAACAATGTTGTTATCTCCAATACAATATTAAATATTGTTGTCTTATAGTTATATCAACGAATTTCGAGCTACTGAATACAGGAGGATTTAATATGGACAACAACAACATAAATTGTTTAGTTACTTGGTGGATCATATTTTGGCCTATAAATTGATTCTTTGCAGAGGAGATAGACTAATGTCTAGTTGGGTGTATAACTAAAATGTAGAGCTCACATATTTAGCTACGAAGTAGGTCTAAATTTTAAGTAACTAATAAAGCTTGGTCAATGGTATCAAAGAGACCATGAAAGAGCTTTGGGCGGAGCCTAAGCTGGAGCAGCCACAAAATTCTCGCTAAAGAGTCCTAAAATGTACCGGGCCATACAGAGGTGATGAGATGAGATAACGGAATTATTGCCGAAAGCTAAGCTAATAGGCTGGTGGCTGTACGTGCGTGGAGACGGACTGCATGCCACTATCGCCCCCGATGGAGTCATCTGAACGCGAGCAAGGGCCCCAGAGGCAGTGGCAGAGTCGGCACTCAGCACCGGCGCGGTGGCGAACGGACGAATCCTTGCTTGGAAGGCAACGCTGCTGCCTGTTGGTTGTACGGAGCAGCTGTATAGTAAGACAGTCGTGTGGCCCCGGTGCCTCCCTCCAGCATGATGGCGCCACCTGTCACTCACCCGTTGCGTCGATCGTGTCGTGAAGACAGGGTTTCGAGTTGCTTTGATTTGATGCGTCCGTGCCCACTTTTGCTCAGATTTGATTTCGCTAGCTGTAGCTGCGTCCGATCCAAATAATCCAAGAGTGAATGAAAAACAAAAATACCCTCAACCTTATAGGTTCAAGAAACAAACAAAATAAACGTCGTCGTTGTGCAACAACACGTTTGAGGTGCCTTCGCATTGTGGCCGGTTTGTGCGCTGACGATGCATCTGGATTTGAATTTGAATCCGGTTGCGAATTGACCAAATTGGTGGAGTGAGTTGTCAACGGAGTGCGCGTGAAGGTGAAGGTGTGTGGGTGGCCCACCGTGCTCCCACACTCCACTGGAACAGACAGACAGCAAAGTCCGCTCGTCGACGCGTGACTCCCGCACCGGATTCGCAGCTGTCCTACGTATACGGTCGGTGGCCGCAGCACCGGGCCGGCGCGGCGCGGGCGGGAGAGCGCGTCTCGCGACTCGCGAGGCGCCGCCGCCGGGACGGAGCGGGCGGCACATGGGTGGCGCGGCGAACGGGCCGGCCGACGCCCGACGCCGATGAATATGTACAGTGGCAATGTGCCACTGTCACGTGCCCGCGGCCGCGTTTATTTGCTTGCTCGCCGTCCCCTGCCTGTTCCTCTTCGATCTGTTCGTGCTCCCGGCGCGCCCCTGCAGTCCTACACCACTCGCTCACGCTAGCTAGCCTCGAGCATAAACGCATGTGTACGTGATGTGTCTGTCTGCCAGCAGCTACGCATTACATGCATATGCGATCCAACACCTCTGTCTTAGAGTAATATTCATTCATTATTGTATACGTACTGTATACTCGTATATAAGTACAAGTACTACTCCTATGTGTTGGGCGGGGCCCGGCTGCAGCGAGTGAGCGAGGCTGCGTCGTTAGGCGATCGTGAACCGTGAAATTTTACGATTTTGCTCCGTTTCGAAAATAATTTTCACAAATAGGCCATTGGTCAAACTTTCTCCGAAAATGGGCCAAAACTTCGGCGCGTTAGGACCGAACGCCGAGGTATGGGTGTCGGTAGCGCAAGACCGACACCGCGCCGAGATTCGCCACGTCAGCGGCGACCCCGGGTTGCGACCTTCATGGTGGCGAGTGGGGCCAGTTAAGTCGGCGCCAGGCCAACATACGCCGAATGTCGTACCTCGGCGTACCATGACACTGCGCCGAGGTTCGTTGTTTTGGGGGGCGGGCGCCCAAACCCGGTTCTTGGGATGGGTAGCCCGTTCCCGGGGTGGGTAGCCCATACCCGTGGATCGACCCGCGCCGAGGCCTTATAACCCAACCGTTGCGGGCAGCCCCTAACTTTTCTATTTTCCACACGCCCCCGGCTCGCTCCGCCTCCGCCTCCACCGCCACCTCGCCCCGCCTCCGCCGCCACCCCTCCTCCACTCCGCCCGCACCCTTCCCGCACTCCGCCCCCACCGAGCCTCCCGCTGCGCCGTTCCCGCACCCCGCGGTGGGCACACGCGGCCAACCCGCCGCCCCAGCGGCGGCACCCCATCCCGCCGTGGCGAAAGGGACGCTTCGCGAGGTAATATCTCTTCCCTCCTCCAGTTTCTCCGATTTAGTTAGGTTGATGAATTGTATGTATTATTTTGCTTTATGGGATAATAGTTTTACGAAAAAAATACAAGAGTCATTGACATGACATAAGAATGGTTTTTAGTAGTGTTGAATTGCTGTGCTAGTTGTGAAAAGAAAAGAAAGAATTCGAGGGGTTTCACCCCTCCCTGCGCGATGCACTTAGGGCCCGGTGGTTCTCATCGATCGTAGGATCAAGTAGGGTGTACTCCGCCATCCTGCATGTTGTGGTAAACAAATAATTATTATATCACTGAATAAAATACAACCAAAGCACAAATACGATATGAAAAGACCAAATATAATTAGTTATATACTATTATATTGATAAAGTACCTCCTCTGTTAGTAGTTGAGGGCATTTTCTTCTATTGTGTCCAGGCCTATGGCACTTGGAACAACGATTTTTTGGGTGTCCTCTACGAAATGTGTCCCAACCTTATTCTTTGAGACAATTTGTGGGTCATTTTGCATCTTTGCATTGGTCTTGAGCCTTAAGCGGAATGAACCCTATGCTCATTTGTGACTATTAGTTTGGAGACATACATGTGGATGCTATAATGCTCTACTAAGCTAGTAGTTAGATATAAATATACTTTTAATTGGGTGTAGCCTGCTATTTGTTGTTAGATATACATATATTTAACTAATGTACAACACTATTGTGTGAAATCGTGTATACACATGTTTAAAGGTTTATATATCATTCTAGTTTAAAATTTATGTTTCAAAATTTATATAGCACTTAAAACTATAGTTTGAAAGTTCATTTATTTTTGATATCATGCTATGTGACTATTAACATGTGTTGGTGTGACATTGTATGATGCTTGTAGATGGATAAATTAGTGCGGTTGCAACATGGAGGGGACGTGTTGTTAGGACAAGGAAGGATAGTGTGGAGTTTGAGGACATGTCGAGCATTTGATGATATTTTTCGAGTCTCCTTCTTTGACGCAGATTAGTGGACCGATTGAAAGCACACAGCTAGGTTGGAGTGACCGAGATGTACAATTTGAAGGTGTGATAGATGTCGGGTCGAGTAAGGGTCCACGGATCAAGAGGTTGCTCAAGATTAGTAACGAGTGTGAATGGAATGATTACAAGGCGAGTTGTATTGGCCTCCGAAGTTAGATCCTTGGATCTGGTTGTAAGCAAGGTCGATGGCATAGCAACCACTATGTCGTTGAAGGTAGCCCAAGAAGCCAACCTCTGTTAGATAGGGGTACTTTAAGAGAAGAGGAGGAGATAGTCCTTACCCAGCCAATATATGCCGGTAGTGAAGGGTTAGGGTGGGATGACGAAGATGACTCGATAGACGATGACCTTAGTGATGAAGAGGACCTTAGTGGTGAGGAAGACTTTGGTGATACAAGAGCTACTAGCCGGTTTGACATAGGCGTATTTGGTGACGCCGAGGTTTTTTGCGAGAAGATGTTCTTTGAAGACTCGACGATGATCGCCCTATTCGCCGTCTCACTCCAAGGGAGATGGAGATATTGATGAGGGTTCCGCACGATATTGATCTAGAAGTTGGTGATTTTGAGGACCTTAGCCTTGGACCGCGGTCAAGTAGTGGATGGAGGGCCAAGTGATACAACGGTGCCTGATGCGTTGATTGAGGTTATCCTCCTACGTTGGAATTACTACGTCAAGTACGGTAAGGCATGGAGGGCAAAGCTGCGTGCCCTAGAAATTATCTTTGGAGATTGGGAAGGAGCTTACGAACGCCTTCCTGTAATGTTGAATGCGATGAGAGCTGTAAATCCCGTTCTACTACTACATGAATGGACAATGCATGAATGGATGTTCTTGCGCTAAAGGGGACCCGTCTCCGATTTCTCGTTCTACTACTACACAAGATTGCACTAGAGCAATATCTATCGTTGGCTGGTCAACCACAAGCACAGGATCTAGCTTCGGCGGAGCAGGGGAGGGGATGGCTCACCTTTGAGCGGAGGCGGTCCGCTGCGCCTTGGTGGTCGCGCAGGGGTGGTGGTGGGGTGGTCTTGGGAGTGGAGGCGCGGTGGGGGCGGAAGCGAGGGCGGGGTGGACCATTTGTGGGGGCCGGCGGAGTGGAGGAGGTGTGGTGGCGGAGGCTGGCGGCGGCAAGGAGGCTCGGTGGCGAGCGGTGGCGGCGAGCGGGGGCGAGGGAGGTGGCGGTGGAGGCGGAGCGGAGCGGAGCGGGGGCGGGTGTGGAAAATAGAAAAGTTAGGGCTGCACGCTTGGACGGTTAGGTTATAAGGCCTCGGCGCGGGGTCGTCGCGCGCGAGGTATGGGCTACCCGGCCCGGAACGGGCTACCCGGCCCGGGAACCGGGTTTGGGCGTATGCCTAGCCCAGCTCTTGAACCTCGGCGCGATGTCACGATGACGCCGAGGTACCCGATCGGCGTATGTTGGCTGGCGCCAACTTACGCCCCCACTCGCCACCATGAAGGTCGCGACCGGTCGCCCACGGCGTGCGAATCTCGGCGCGGTGTGTCGTGGCCTGAGCCATACCTCGGCGTTCGTCCTAACGGCGCGGAAGTTTTGGCCCATTTTCGGAGAAAGTTTGGCCAAAGGCCTATTTGTGAAAATTGTTTTCGAAACGGGGCAAAATCATAAAATTTCACTCGTGAACCAGGCAGGATTGAGAACGCAATGAAAAGGGATGTGGATCATGAAAACAATGCAACACAAAGGGACAGACACAGCTAGATAAAGCAGCCGATGTCCCCGCGCGCCCAAAAAGTGCAAAGTGCGGAGAGAGATGAGCCACCGGCAACGTGCGGCACGCATGAGGGAGGGTATCCTAGGTAGTAACATGCACTGCACGCGGCGTCTTTACCCTTTGGTACGGTGAAAGTGAAAGTGAGCTCATCGATCCATCGCTCCTGTACTCGCCGCGCCCATGTTCTGTTTCTCCAGGCGTCTTCCTCTCCAGGCCTGGCAGTGGCAGCCAAAAATGGCTTGCTCTCTTCTCTTCTACGGAAGCACCTTCCCCATCCATGCATATGCATCCTCTTTCCCAAAAACGTGTGAACTGATGCATGCATGCAATGCGCAGTACACTTTGTGTACTTTGTGTTGCACCCAATGGCCAATGCCAGTGCATAGAGCCGTGTGTACTCCGTAGGTACGTGTACGTCTCGTCGACGACCACACCCCGCGCGCTTTGCCTGGCTTTACGTCACCACACGTCCACACGCACACGTTTTGGGAAGGAAGCATCATCGCTTGGTTGGCTCCCATCTGTCGGCGTCGGCGCATCCAGTTTGGCCAGTTTGGGTTTGGGAAACAGAGTCCCTCCCGGTCAACCAGCTAGTAGGGAACAGCGTCCTAGCTCGTCAACCAGTCGGCGGTTTAAAATACCATCTTGTTTTTGTTTTACTACTGCTAGTAAACGCGTCGACAGGTAATTACTCCACTAATATGATATTCATATGATAGTACGAAAACATAGTCAAAACTAAGTTTACTTCAACACTTTACAGATCTAGTAATAACACCATTTTTGTGGTCAAGGTCTCTTGTCCCAAAGAATGGGATATACTAACTCAAATTTCAAGTGGAAGGAATAGCAACCTTGCTTGAACACTCAACAAGTTAAAATCGAAACAACTAGCTACGATTTAATAAGGGGATTGGACGGATTATACAACCATGTACGTACTTGCATGGGGCGACCTTGTGACTACAACAGGGATTCAAATTTCCACTTGCATTGGTCAGCTAATTTTTTTAATCATATAACATTTGGTTTTTTTCTTAAATAAATATTTTAAAATAGATTTCTTGTACTTGTTTGTTTGGCGTGGTAACTTATTTATTGATCCAATTGTCTTCTTTGTGAGAACAACCATATATGTATCACTAACACTTTTTTTGGGATTAAAGGCATTGCCATCTTTCTACTGATAGCTTGTGGTGTGTAATTTCTACTGATGCCAAATCATGAGTCTCTAATTTCGTTTTGATAAGCTTCACCCCCAAAAAAAAAAAGCATTGTTGTTTTCATTAGCAATTTTTGCCTTGTGTATTGCCACATTCATCACAATTTTGCTCATGTCTATTGGAGCGATTGCGGCCTCAATCACGCTAACTATCTTTGTCAACACATCAACATCAATAACATCTCAACCATTCCAAAGAAATGGAATTGTCATTGGTGTTTTTCACCCATGCTACTTTGTTGTATTATTTTGACCATGTCATGACTATATTGTTTTTGCCCGTTGATCAATTTATCACAAAGTAAAAGAAGAACAAGAATGATGCCCATCGTGTTGCTTGTGAGATTTTCAAAGATGCATGTGCATTGGAAAATCAGTATAGCGTACCAATTGCACGTAAGATATTGAAAAACTCTTTGCACTTTTCGTTTTTCTTTTCGCTAGGCTACTCCCAGAAAATACATCAAATTCGTGACACAATCATTAGAATTGAAACACACTATTTGGTTGTTGTTTTCCCTTTGCAACATCAATTGTGACACAAAATTTTCTGGCCAAACAAAGGGAAAGTACAACTTAGGAAGTTTAGACCTATGTCAATTGTGATTGCTTCGATGACTTTTCATTGGCATGTGAAGACATTAGTGTCCACCTTAGATAGTTAGATAGGTATAGTACATGTAGGTAATACCTACCGATGGCATTTCATATGGTTTCTTTAATTTTCTTACCACCTCAAATCCAAATCAATTAAATGATATTTAACCTTAATTTTATTCCATATTTGTTCTATGTATATTGGAGTAGTCATTTATTTATTTATTGTTGGATCTAGACCATTACAATTTTGATATAAAAAAACTTTAAGTTCTTGTTATGTGGGTTGAGATTTTTCCCTAGCTAATAATTTGGATAGAAGTTTTACATTTACATCTAATTGAACATTTATACACACTCAAATATTGTCTTTCTTTTAGAAATATCCTTTACACTTTGCAAATGGTTCTTAGATAATAACATAACATAAAACCTAGTGTGCGGTAGAAGCAACAAAAACTACTGAGATCGTCCCTAACTTCATATTTGGAGGGCTTTTTTTTTTTTTTTTTTTTTTTTGCTTTATGTTGAAGTTGTTGTTGTTGTTTTGTTTAATTCGGGTTCTCCTTTTTATATAGCGTTTTTCCTACTAATTGTTTAGAAAAACCTAACATGTACTCCCTTGGTCCCAAAAAAAAGTCATTCTCGCTTAAAGTCAACATTCTTCAACTTTGAGCAAATACATATAACAAAATTTTAATATTTATGATATATAATTAGTATCATTAATACATCTTAATATACTTTCATAATAAACTTATTTGGATATATAAATGCTACATGTGTTTTCTACAAACCTAATCAAAGTTGAGAAAGTATGACCAACACGTATCCATAGCGACTCTTTTTTAAGGGGACAGATGGGAGTATACGTGAGGCATGAAGCTATGTCATGAACCTCCATTTTAAAATTCTTTGTGACTTTGTCTTTTCCTTTCCGCACTTTGATTGACAATATTTGTTTTAGCATTTATAATTAAGTAAAGTGATAAATGTATTATTGGATTTGTTATGAAAAATACTTTAGACATCATGCACATATATAAATGGCAAGCAGCAGTGGCGGACCCATAAGGGGTCAAGAGGGGTCCACCGACCCCCCGTGGCCTGCCTGTCATACATAATGCTAGTAAATAGTTTATCGATTTGTATATAAAAAATCGGTGCACCGCCCGTACTCAGAAGCTGGGTCCTGCCACTGGCGAGCGGTACAGCCAAACACTAAACAATGAAGCCAAAATGATCAGGTACATACAGTGAGGTTGTAGAGTTTTATAACCTCTGACATGATCGTTGTAGGCTTGTAGGACAAATTCTTGGTTTGTATACGCGTGGGTGTTTATTTATTGGTCGATCTAGATGCAATCGCAGCAATTTAGCAATCTAGAAACAGCAAAAAAGGAAGAAAGTCTGTACCTGATGAGCTGTACCGTTAGAAATATGCCCAGTCAAGGTATACCATTGAAAATCTAGATCAGGTTCGCCCCTCAAGAAAACCTAACCATATATAGCAACAACTTAAAGGCAAGAAACAATAAATATATTGCAACTTAAAGGCAAGAAACAATAAAGCGATTGAGGAATGCACGATGCGCATCATCATCGTTGCAACAAATTAATAAAAAGAGAGGCGAAAAAATAAAAGAGACAGAAAAGGTGATGCCCATGACGTGCGCGCATGGTTACAACTCATGAGTCATGAACATGAATGAAGCTCCTCCGACGACTTGCACACACTGCAAGGAAGGAAAGGAAACTGCAACGCGCATTGCATGCCGTGCACACACACGTTGGAACTTGGAAGAATCGATCAATCCAGTAAAACTTGACAGGTTCACCAGTAGGAGTAGTCCCCAAATGGTACAATACTACCTCCACGTCTGACAAAGAAAAAGAAACATTTTGACCGAGTACTACTACCACGCGACCTGTGGAGTACTAGGGTGAAAGTGAAAAGGAGGGAACCAACGGTCAGCGTCACTGTCGCTTGCATCAACAAACAAGAAGATTCGGTGACGGCAGACTCTCCAGTCTTACGAAGTTAACACCACTGCAGTAAAAATGTAAATTAAACGGTGACCGGGTGATCCTGATCGATTGCAGGCGCATGACGAATACAGCTTCAGAGCTTCAGACTGAGTCGTTAGCCCAAGGCAAGCAGCAGTTGACCATCTCTGCAGGCTGGCTACTCGATCCTATCGGCAAACCAAGCTCTTCGTCAGGTACGGTCAATGTAGCCAGCACGGCATCATCAATCAGACAATGAGGCAATCACTGTCACTGGTACACGCACTGTGCGTAGTAGTGGTAGTAGGATACTATAATAGAGACGACAACACATCGATGCACATGAGATGTGATGATGCCGGCTTTGTTTGAACCAGATTTAAAAGTTTATTTAAAAAACAGTATCAATACTTAAATCATAAGAAAATCATAATGTTAATATTAATTTAACAATTACTATTTCACACTATAATACCACAAAAATAGATATTTGCGAATTGGCTATAAAAAGTATATTTCAGATTATTTTGATAATACTATTAAATATCATAAGATACATATTAACATTTTTGTAGACTTTTTCATAAATTTAATTTAATTTATTTGTTTCTTAGAAAAAAAAATTGAAAATTATATATTTTTTTAGACGAAGGGGGTGTGATATTGTTGCCCGTGTATGCATGTGCTGACCAAACACAGTTATCGGTGAGATGGATCCACATCCACGCACACCCACGCACGACGGTGCAGGTGCAGGAGCAGCCGCGCGCATATGAGCAGCGGCAGCAGCAGGGTAGCGACCGGGCAACCGACGGCGAGCGAGGTCCAGCCCCAGGTGAGCTTGCAGCCACATGACATGCGTGGCGTCGTCGTCGTCGTCCGGTGGGGGCACCGTACGTCGTCGCACCGGTGGATCACACACACACGCACATGATGATCACTCGATCGGGCCAGGCCTCACTGGTCATCCATCACTAGCACTACTAGCTAGTATGTTACAGTGTACTCCCTCCTACTTTATAGTCCATTATTAATAATTTCAAACAATAATAATTCCAAATGTGGTTGTTAGTTTCACCGCCCCAGCTTGGTGGTTGCAGTGTTAATTAATAATTACACGAAGCATCGATCCATCGGCGTCAAGCTGATCGGTGTTAGTAGTTGCTAGGGGGGTTGATCCACATCCACTGCGCCCTTTGTTTATTTGTTTGTTTATGGTTAATTATCATACGCCCAGACGCAAACGATTGGGCGATCTAACCATAAATTTGGGACGCCCTGTCGTCTTTCAACTCAGCCATGTGATAGCTTTGCTGCTTTGAATTCGTTTCGTCTCACACCACTTGCTTAAACTCGGGGCGCCTTTCTTTTAACCTCGAAATTATTCCGTGGTTTTTTTGTAACTAAACAGATGTTTTTTTTTTCTACGGTGCATGTGCTTGCTTTCTTGTCACATTTGCTCACCTCTTGGCCGGGGTACACCTTTAATTTAATTTAACCTCAGAATCATTCAAAGCAAGGATTTTTCTAGACATCCTTTTCATTTCTCCAAACAGGCTGCATTTTTTCCCTTTATGTCGCAGTAGAAATTAGGTTGCACATCGGTAATCGTTTGGTTACCGTTGCGCTTTGTAACTGTTCAAACTTCTTTTCGTTTAATGAAAAACATGAAAAAAAACAAACAAGCTGCATTTTTTTTTATAACAATTTCTCCACACTGCATATACTACCTTCTTTTCTCTTGATGTTTTCTCCCTTTTTTGCGTTTATTTATTATTTTTACCCATTCTTTGTTGCAAAATCCACAGCTTTGTTTGGATAAACCTACTCCATCGCGAGATATACTCATAGATGCCGTGTTCTGAATTATTTTTTTGACGCTGTCATATCATAAACTAAACTAATCCGTGATTCGCGCCTGTTATCACAACAGGCGGGGAACAAAGATGAGATGCACGGCAACATGCATGATGCGGTGCCTTTGTGTTTGTCCTGTACGTGTTCGCACTTACCCCCACTAGCAAAGTAGCAACTCGCGATCGCACGGGCAACAGGACACGACGCACGCATGTTACCGGGGCACGTTCAGCTCTCCAGCGAGGATCGGAGTTGCCGCTGCCGTTGGTCGTCGCCCGGTGGTTGGGCGGATCACGGTCATGGGTACTGATAGATGGGTGGTGGATCGATCGATCGCCCACCGCCAGTTCATGTAGTTCACCACACACCGCGCGCCACCGTATTATATGTACGGAACACATGGTGCTGTCCCGCAGGGCCCATGGGACCTGTTCGTATACATGCTTTCAGTTCAGCTTTCCGTTTCATTTGTTGCCCACCCGATGCTAAGGCTAAGGCCAATCCCAGGAGCTGATATATAGTTTTTTGTTTAAATTACACGGTGCAACGTAGATGCAATATATGCACGTAAATCTTAGGCCTATGACCACATCCGAAGACTGGATAGCTAGGCAAATTCTCGGAATTGGTGAAATCACGATATGGGTCTCGTTGTCGACAGAAACACCGTCTGTCATTGGAAGAAAAAACCCGTTAAATCCTAAAATATTCGATCTTACGAGAAGAGTTGATAGTCAAGAGTGGATAAAAGATCATTAACATTTTTTTACTACTAGCCGCAATAACAATCAACTATTTAGATCCAAACATGACCTAAGCTTCTTTTCACTTAACAATTAGAGGGGAGAATCTCCAGCTGATCCACCTTTGCAATTGAATAGTACTACTACTGCGTCCGTAAGTAATTTGTACTTACCGGGCGGTCTGTCTGAATGATTGGCCTGCTGTAACTGTAACAGCCTTTTGGATTTCTTTTTTTGCCACCAGCAGCAAGCAAGAAGAGCGCACTGTCAGCATACAAAAGGCCGCATGTTGAGAGCAATCATAGTCGGTTGCAGCCTCGGGATCGGCGCGGCGAGTTCTATATGCCAGCCCCTGTCAGAGATCGATCGGCCACTGCCTGCTTTTCCATGTTACTAGTATTTTTTTTTTTTGAAATGGATGTTACTAGTATTATTTATTTACTGCCAATGGATTACTACTGTACTAGGGTGTTGTTACGGCAGCATCTCGTTAATAATAAACCCAATCTACCTGGCCGGCTAATGAGACACTGCCTCTGCCTCCCGTGACAACTTGGTGGCTGGCTCGTGGGCGCATCCGTTCCGCTCGTGAACGTGAACGAGGGAGAAGCAAACCGTGCGGTGCCACTACCTCTGGGGCGCTCGCCTCGGCTCGGCTGGGCTCGCCGCTGGCTGCCAACACTCCAACAGCGCGCACCAAACGATGGATCGGGCAGTTAACGGCCCGTGCCGACCGGCCGACTGGTCCCGTGACCGACCGGGGGCTGGCCTAGCCTTGCTGGTGCATGGATCGAGATGGACCGACCGACCGATCAATCTCGGCTAAGAATGCAACGCGGCCAACCGCCGGTCATAAATCGCCGTTGCGCCCGTGTCCGGCCGATGGAGCTCGGGCGAGTGCCGTGCCGCCAGTAATGCGGCAGGGCAAGTAGCTTCTCCATCGGGGCGGGGGCGGGGGCCGGGGCCGGACACAAATGTTCCTGGGTACCAGGCTACCAACAGAGTGGGGAAAAAAAGGCGAGTGGCTTTCAGGCTTGCATTGTATGGGTTGGGTGGTTGCGGTCGTGTTGCTTGCTTGCTGGGAGTGCAAGCGACCATCTGTCTCACTGTCCATCTAGATGGCATCGGCAGTTGGTTGGATGGATGCCACTGCCAGGCCAGCTTGGCCTTACTGCCAATAGACTGACTCTCGGCGGCTCAGCGTACGTGCTGATAGATGGCTGATGAGTGATCCGGCACCAACAAATTGAGGCCGTACCTAGCCAGACAGCAGCAGCCATCGATCGGCAAAACCTGGCCAGAGAAACCCACCGGACATTCTCAGCAGCAGCAGCAGCAGCAGCCATAGCATAGCGATAGCAGCATTGCATTGGCACGAACGAACGCAACAGACGTCAGCGCGGGTTGGTGGCGCCCGCCAGTGTGATGTTAACCTGCCTGCCTCTGTCGCTGCGTCGTCTCGCCGTCGGTGGCCAACATATCACGCATGCGTTCCTGATGATCAGAGCACCATTTCTGGGGGTGGGAAAAAAATATTAAAAGCCGAGATTTTTGGGCTTCTGGTCAGGCAGCCCCAAGCGAACTCCCGAGCCTTTGCCTGGCACCCTGGGCAGGCCACCGAAAACGGCAGCGGCAACCGCAACTACTCTACTGAAAAGGGCGATCCGCGAAAAGCAGCAGAAGACGACGACTGAGTTGAGGTCCGGGTTCAGGTTCAGGTGTTGCATTGCACGATGGATGGAATGGATTCGATGGGCGCCCGCCCGCTTCGCCGTGGACTGGACGTGCTGCCCAGCTGGCTGGGCTTGCTACGAGTCGTCGCGTGGTGATCACTGACCAGCGAGAGTGAGTGTGAGTGTGAGTGAAAGGGGAGTAGTAAAGGTCAAGGCATGGATGCAAGGAGTGCAACCCAAGTTAGTTAACGCTGCAAAGCGCAAAAAAGCGGCCAACGGGTCCCCTCTTCACCGCCGATTCCTCCGGCGCGATGGCATGATTTGCGTTCGTTTCGCGGGAGGGAGCCCTGCCCTGCCCCGCTCGAACCACCATCGGGTGCGCGGTCACTTTACTCCTCTTCCTCGTCCGTCCCTGGCTTTTAATTTCCCCAGCACAGCACAGCACCAGCACCAGCACCTTTCCTTTTCCTTTTCGTCAGTTTAATCCCTGCTGGCAGTGTGTGTGTGTGCGGTGCGCTGCTCGTATCTACTATTATTTTCTCCGTGCGATCGCGAGCCGTCGACCCGTCTCCTGCTCCAACAGCTGCTAGCTAACCGGCAGTACCCCGTCACATGGGCAGGGGGCAGGACGTTCCAGAGCGACCTGCTGCTGCTTGCGTGGCTGCACGCATCGTATACTGAACGAATGAATACTCTGCCTGCCATGATGCCATTCAGACGACCCCGGCTCGGCTCGGCTACTCGTCCGGATCGCTCGTTCGGTGCCGATGCGATCCACCACCGGCATGCAGTCGGTGGCACTGTCAGTGGATAGTCCTAGTAGTGTAACTATAAGATATATGTATAATTAGTATTAGATCGATATCGATGGGTCGGGTTTAATTCAACCAAACGCATTACGATAGGAGGTGCTTTGGACGCAGTAAGTTCGGTAAACATGCTTGTACTCGTGCGACATGGGTTGGGTCACAGGCCAGAACGAAGCAACGGAGGCGTGGTGAGGTTAGGCGGGCAGCCACGGACAGCGTCGTTGGACCGGGAGAAAAATAGCGTACTCTACGTACGCGAGCAGAGCACGCGATGGACGCAACAAGGCCGGTCCACGTCCCTCTCAATTCAATCTCCAAGCCAATCCCGCCACGCACCGCGCGCCGGCGACCCAGCCAGCCGGCAGGCAGACTTGTTTGCCGGGGGTGTCAGCGTGTGTACAGGATACGGGTCAGCGGACCGCGGACGCGAGGCCGAGGCGGAGGAGGCCCCGCGGACCCAGCCGACGCGACGACACGAGCCCAGCCACAGCCAGCCGCGGCGACGGCGAGTCGGTCAATGCGGCGCACGCGGGTGGCCCGTGATTTTTTCGGCTGGCGGGCGGGCGGATGGTTCCGTCCGTGGACGCGGTAACCGCGACGGGCGGGCGCGGACGGTAGCGTGATGGGCGCCACGGATGGTTCCTCACGCCGGCGCAGAGGATCCCAAGGCTCGAGCGGTGGCTGGCTGTCGGTTAGTTCACGGCGTGGGTGGTGGTGGTGGTGGAGCAGTAGCCTAGCAGGGGTGGAGTATCTCTCGTCGTCGGCCCCTCACGTGCCATGTGTACAGGGGAACCCATATGAGCTGTGCTATCTTTTCCACCCGGAACGATTTTTTTTTTGTGGGGAAAAAAAAAAAGAAGAGAGGAGGAAACTTCAACGTCACGACAGGAAAGGCGAGGGGACGATGACAGCTAGCAGTGAGGGAGGCTGCCTTACCTACCGTGTGTCCTCACACAAAACACACACACTACTGACTGTCTAGCCTGATGATAGTTTTCTCTCTCTGTCCGGCGCGTCTCCTGTTGCTTGGCTCACTAGTGGTGGTGCGGTGCAGCAGCAACAACTTGTGGTTGCGTGCTTTGGTGGTGCTAATACAATGACCACCACTAATTCTAATTGATTGCATCCTCGATCTCTCGCTCGCGCGTACGACGTGGCACCAGTAAAAAAATAAAATCCGTCAGGCTGCTGGATCCATGAACATTAACCAACACATCAGTGTGATGACTACGTACTGCTAGTACTCCGGCCTAGTTACACCAGCTACGACTTGGCTGGTTTGCACCATGGATGCACCTCGCCGTGTCCTTCCTTCCGTCGGGCAGGGTCAGCTGCAGCAGCAGAGAGTGCCTCGAGTGTAAAAGGGAGAGGAGTGGATCGCCACTTCCGTCGCTTCATCAATCAGCCTGCCTGCCTGGCCTCCAATGCCAACAACGTTCAGAACCAGCAGCTATCCAGCCATCGTTTTTTTTTTTCTTTCTTTCCCCGCTCCTCATCTATCTATCCTGATAACAAAGGAGTGCAGCTGTAGCTGTTGTAGCTGTAGGCCTCACTTATCAGTTACCTTCCCTCACGTTCTCCACCCATAGTTTATTAATTAATTTTATTAATAATCCCTCACCCTGTCGCCTGGCCTGTATAATACACTCTCCCAGTCTTGTTCTCTTCTCTCTCCGTGGGCCGCATCCATCTTCCTACGACCTCCTCTCTCTTAAGAGGAGGGAGGCCACACACAGTCCGGAGGAAGGAGAAGACACAAGAGGAGAGAGAGAATTGAATTCCACCGACCCACGCACCTCTAGGTCACCACCACCACCACCCCCCCCACCCCTTTCCATTTACCTCCACCTATATAGCTCTCCATAATTCCCCGGGCCTCCCTCTCTTGTTACGAGTACACAGTTCTTCTCCATATAATTGGACTTGTACAAGGCTAGCCACCCAGCAACTTTCTCCTTCATCTTCTTCTTCTTCAGTCCTCTCTAACTATCCCTCTCCTCTCTCTGTCCATTGACACAGCAGCTTGCTTGCTTGCCACCAAGCTTAGCCATGCAGCAGGAGTAAGAAGAGTACACAACCAGAGGAGAGAGAGAGAGCACCACCCTGATTCCACCCACCACTGTCCCTTGCTTATTTACAGGCGTTCGTGATCACCAACAGCTACTCCTCAGCTAGAGTGCAACGGGCGAGGCACCTGGCAGCTAGACAAAAAAGGGGCTTCTTTTTTGTGTGCACCAAGAAACCCAGGCCGGCCACGGAGAGGAAGGGAGGGAGGAGGAGTGAGTCATCCATCAGTTGATCGTTTCCGGCGAACTCACAGGTGAGTCATCAGTCGATCGCCGACGGTGCTTATCATGTGCACAAACTAGCCATTTTGGCCTCCAAAATACAGTAGCAATAAGCAAGGATTGATCGCAGGCATCAGCAGCAAAGAATTCAATTGCATGTGTTTTTGGCCTTTTTTGTTTTTTCGCTTCCACGAGTGAGTTGCCATTTTCTGAAACTGAAAGCCAGCCGGCCGGCCTGGCTAGCTCTCGGCTGGCGGCCAATTGTCGCCAGCCGGCTTCCTTCTTCATTGCCATATCCGGTTCGGTTGGTTCTTCACCCCATTCCCATGCATATATCTATCTGTATATGCAGTTGCACAGCTCATTCAGGCATCTTCAAATTCAATTTCTCGGGGAAAATATGAAAAAAAAAAAGACAAGACAAAAAGGGCTCCAATTTGGACTGTTGTTTCTGAATTGAATTCTTCCAAGACTGCACAAAATTGGTTGCCAAGAGGGAAAGGGACTCTATATTAGGGAGGGAGGCAGAAGCTTCCCAGCTACAAGGACATCTGCTTTGCTTTGTATGCTCTGCTGCTGGCCTTGTCCTGGTAAATGGATATACGCGTATGAACTGGTGGAATTGGAATTGACTGTGTGAAGGGGGGAGATATGCTGCTCAGCGTCACACGGCATTCCATTCCAATTCCTTGGCTTGCCTTCCCAGCAGCAGCCAACCTTGGCTTGTTTTTCCACAGCGTCCTTGTCTGTACCTTTGCATGCAGCCCCCACAGTTTTACAGATATACGCTCGCCGTCCCTTCCATGATTCCATCCTTCCTTGCAGTCTGGATGGATTCTCTGCAAGCCGAGAGGGGACAGGCTGGCAGACACGGGAAAAACTGTCCTGTCTTGGATTGGAGGGGGTAAAAAGATAAAATGGCTAGACATGAAGATTCGATTCCTTCCATTATTTGCAACCAGCGCGATCGGATCAAAGTTAATTGGTTAATTATAAAATAAAAGTAGCAGTAGTAGTAAATAAAAAAAGGAGAAAACCGGGGAGACTAGAATTCCTCGGGGTTTTCACCCGAGGACTCGGCAATAATTAGCCACTTTACCGAGGGTGGAAGCCGCTTCGGGCCGAAGCAGGAGCCGCCGGCCAGGTGGCAGCCCAGTGACGCGTCGCAGCCAATGGCGGCACGCCGCGTCAGCGCACCTGCTTTTTGACAAATTCCTTGTGCTGCCCGCTTTGACTTTTACGCCCGGTATACACAACTCTCCTTGGTGGTGAATCAATCAAAACGCTCCGATTTTTCCACCCTTTTTGTTTGTTTTATTTTAAAATTTACCGTATCGTGCATGTACTGTGCTTCCATCTGGTCGCGTATGCTTGCTTCAGAATAAAGAAAGGGGCGAGGAAAATGGACCCGTCACATGCGCTGCTCACATGGTGGGTGGGCCCCGCCGCCCGGCCCGCATCATCATGCACCGCATACATATATGGGCCCTGCCGTCACTTTGAATTCAATTGAAATTTTTGGGAGCAAGGAAAAAAAAATCTCCTCCTACTCCAACTCCAACTCCAGACCTCTTGTCCCGCTCCCCCTCTATTTGTTTGTTTGTTTTTCACCGCCCGCCTGCCCCCAGCTCATCAAGAGATCACATTTTGATCACTGCTTGCTATAATATAAAGGGGGTACGAGTCGTAGATTAGCAGGCCGTCCATCTTTCTTTGAAAAAAAAGGGCAAGGATTTGGGCAACGTTCTACTTCTGCCAAAAATACGAATTCATCCGCCGCCGGTTTCATCCTCTCTGTCCCCTGCATACTATGCAGTCGTCGATCGTATCTTTGGAATAAGCAAATAACAGGTGAACAATAATCGGCGTTGCCTTAATTTCCTTCCATTTATGTGATTAATCCAGCTTTGAATTTGCATTCTCACATTAATATGGACGATATTCATTCATCGTCATCTATATATCTATTATTATTATTCCGCGTCCGGCCGGGATTTCCCTTCTTTATTTTTATTATAAATATATATCACCAGCGCAGCCCGGCGGCGAGTGACTCTGACGGAATTGTATTGTTCGATCGATCGGAGCAGGCAGATGGCAAGCGGCGGATTCGTGGAGGAGATGATGAGGGAGCAGAGCCTCCTGGAGGCGACGTGCGGCGACCTCTTCGACCACATCGACGACCTCCTCGACTTCCCCAAAGGAGGACTCCGCCGCCGACGTCCTCCTCCTGGACGCGCCGGCGCCCGGGAGCCCTCTGTCGGCGCGCATCATCGACGTCGGCCGCCCCGGCAATGCGCTCGCCCCGCCCGCGCCTCCCGCGCTGGCGCCCCCGCCGGCCCCCGCGCACCACGACAACTTCTTCGCCACCGCGGGGCCCGACGTGTTCGACACCAAGGACGTCGTCGGCGCACACATCGGCTCGGTGAGTCCCCCCATCCTCTCCTCCTCCGCCGCGCATTGCTCGTGTCGGTCCTGCAACTGCAACGCGTTTTTATTTTTTTTATTTTTTCCCCGTACTCTATCTACTCGTACTGTCCGTGTGATTCCTCGTGAAACGGAACGGAACGGAACGGAGTTCAAAATAGCTGGGCGCCAACGCCGCGCCGCCCCCACGCCGCGGGCGCCACGGGACACGCCACGCGCGTCGGCGTCGGCGTCGGCCACGACGCGCGGGGCGTGATGATTTGTTGTCGTGTCCGTGCGCGGCGCGGCGGGTGGTTGGGAGCGGACGGAGGAGGAGGAGCGGGCGGTGTCGGTGGCCGGTGAGATCGTTCGTGATCGGAGTTACCACCGCCCGGCCGCTGTTTGGTTTGTTGGTTGGACTTGGATATTACGGACGGGCCCATGTTACGTCGTCGGATCGGAGGGCCCGTCGCTTTTTTTGGTAGCTCGCCAGCCCACCAACTAATCCATCCCCTCGCTAGTGCTGTACCAGCTGGTAGAATTTTTTTTTTTCCCATCAGTTCTACGCAACCGAAATTAAACCCGGGGCCCAGCCCGGCCTGGCCTGGCCCATTCGTTCATGATTGCTTTGCAGTGCAAATCTGATTTGTTACTGCTCTAGTACGTAACGTGATTAGGACCGCCGGGGAAGGAAGGATGATGATGTCATTCATGGCGGATAGAGATAGCAGTAGCTGGCTGCAGCAGCAAAGCTGGCAGTGTCGGTGTCGGCGTCGGTGGCGTCGGCGTCGCATGATTTTGTTCTGACTCCACGTGGCAACTAATGATTCCCTTTGATTGCGTTGCAGTGCGATGACATGGACATGGACATGGCGCAGCTGGAGTGGCTGTCGGGGCTCTTCGACGACGCCTCCATCCCGCACGAGCCGGCGTTCCCGGCCGCCGCGGCGGCGGGCCCGGGCCCCATCATCAAGAGCTCCGCGATGACGGCCGGCGCGCTGCTGCCGCCGGACAAGATGGAGGACGCGCTGCTGTTCCGCAGCTCCAGCCCCATCTCGGTGCTGGAGCACGGCAGCTTCAACAACGCCAACGGTGGCAGTGGCAGCGCCGGCGGCTCTGCGTCCTCGTCGTCCTCTTCCGCGTCCTCCTCCTCGGAGTCCTTCTCCGGGAGCGGGAGTGGGAGTGGCGGCGGGCACGCGTGGTCGGCGCCCGTGTCGCCGCGCCAGGCGCCGCCGCCGCCCGTGCTCGTCATACCGGCGCGCGCGCGGAGCAAGCGCTCACGCCCGTCCGCGTTCACTGGCGCCGCCGCGCGAGCTGGGGTGGTGGAGCCGCCCACCATCCTCGTGCCGACGCCCATGTACTCGTCCGGGTCGTCCCACTCGGACCCCGAGAGCATCGCCGAGTCCAGCCCGCACCCGGCGCCGCCCATGAAGAAGAAGAAGAAGGCCAAGAAGCCGGCGCCCCCGTGCCTGCTGCCTCTTCTGATGACAACGACGGCGACGCCGACTACGAGGAAGGCGGTGAGCGCTCGGAGCAGCAGGGCGGCGCCGTCAGGAGGTGCACGCATTGCCAGATCGAGAAGACGCCGCAGTGGCGCGCGGGGCCGTTGGGCCCCAAGACGCTCTGCAACGCCTGCGGCGTGCGCTACAAGTCCGGCCGCCTGTTCCCGGAGTACCGCCCGCGGCGAGCCCCACCTTCGTGCCGTCCATCCACTCCAACTCGCACAAGAAGGTGGTGGAGATGCGCCAGAAGGCTGTCGGTCCGGCATGCGACCTCCTGCAGTTCATCCGCCGCCGGGATTGACGTCCCGGCACCCCGTCGATCGCCGGACTGTCGGTCGTTCTCGTCCCCCGTATAGCTATATATGTATACATATTAGTATGTATGCATGCATGGTTGCTTCATCAGTCGTCGTCGTCGTCCATCATGATCATCATCACCAATCACCGCCACCCATCATCACTTGCATTGGTTTCAGTCAGCATCCATCCAGTCGCAATCCATCGCCGGGCATCCCGGCGTTGTTAGTTCATTAGGTCTTTTTTTTTTCATCGGGGGCTAGTGTTATTTTACATTTTCTTTTTGTCTATTGGTTAATTGGTTCCCCCTGAATGTTTTTTTTTTTGTTTGTATAGAGAGAGAAAGAGGGTGAGAGGGAGGGTGAGAGGAGGGGCAGGAGAAATAGATGAATCAGAGTGGTTGCTGCATTGCAATTGCAGTTGCTTGCAAGTTAGGTAGGTGAGAAGGAGAGCTAAACCAGCAGCAGAGGGAGACAGATTTAGAGAGGAAACTTTTGCAGCTAGTCAGGTCACTTAGAAGAAAACAAGGAGAGGGAGTGCTTTAAGCAAGTGAAAGGGGGGAATTTGTTGGTTTGCTAATTAGAAGGGAGGGAGCTTCTGTCAGGTCAGGTCAGGTCAGGTAGTAGCTATCATCATCCATGAGGATTTTCAAACTTAAAAGAGGGGGGGACAGCCATCATCCATCATAGTCTGTATCTGGAGCTTGCTGTACTGAACTCTGAAAATTCTTTTTTTTTGCAGTTCATCTATGTTTAGGGATTGATAAGTGTTGTTTGGTTTCTTCTATACTAGCAGTGCTACCTTGTAGCCAATAATTAATTATATATGATTTTGCTCCTGTTCTTTTCTCCTGCCTAGCTTGTTGCCTCCATCTATCTATCTATATACAAAAGCTGTGAGCATCAAATCTGGTGACCTATCATTTTCACTTGGTTGTGGCTCAGAAAAGCATTCAGTGACATTGGGGGCCTTCTGCAACGGCAAGACAATAAGCCAACAACATGAATATGAACTGGACTATAATTTTTTTTTAGTGTGAACTGGTCAGCATTGCAGTGCTTAATGAGCCTGGGACGAATGGTGAATATTGGCCCTGTTTGGATGCCAGGGTTAGAGTTAGATTAGGTTATTTTTTGTCCAAATAACCCAAAAACATCAAAACAATGGGTTAGAACTGGTAACCCCACGGGTGAATTACTTTTTAGAGCCAATCAACCCGTGAACTGAAAAAGTGATTGAAACACTGCAACCGCATGGGTTAGAGCCTGGGTTAGGAGTTAGAATGGTGGATAGAAGGATCCAAACACGCCCATTGATTATTGTACCGAGGGTATACAAATGGAAAATAATGCCTTCTGCAGGCAAGAGACAACAACTTTAGTATTGTCAGATGAGCTGGACGTACAGACTACAGAACACGGAATAGAGATGATGTCAATAAGCCGACTGATTTCGGCTGATGAAATAGTGTTTCGAAACAAGCCGAAAACAAACCGGTTAAATATGGAAGCCTGCTGCAATGTGTCTTTTTTCGGGCCCACAAATCCAAGCCCTCCTGAAGTGATGCTTGAAGCAGAACTGATGCTGGGCTGCGGCCTGCTTGTGCTTGCTATGGAGGAGCGAGCCTATCAAAGGAATCGGGATTGTGAACCAACTGACGATGAGTCAAAGAGCGGTAGCACAATGGCATGGCATCCAACCACCTGAAGTTCATCAAACACAAAAAGCTGACTAACCTTCTCCTATCTTCTCCCACAGCGAGCCACGTCATCCTTTTTTTCCCTTGCCGTTCGATTTAGCATTCACGACGCAGCTCGCTTCCTCAGCCGAAGCTTCCAGCAGGTTCACCATCTGACCAGCGTCCAATCCAGCCCCAAAGGAACAACTCCGCCCGTGACCCGTATCCCACGCCTGCGCTTCCACTGCCCCCGACGCGTTCCAAGCCATCCCGCCGCCGCCGTGCTCGCTGCCTCCATGCCCCGGCACCCTACGCTGCTCGCCATGCCCGTGCCCTCGGCATTGCCGCCCGCGCGCCGCCGCCTCACACGCGGCCCCGTGCCTGTTGTCACCTCCCGCGTGAGCAGACGTCGCGCCTTACCGTAGTGAGCGCCGCCGCACGTTGCCCCAGTGCCCCCGGTGCAGGCCATCCTCGCCACTGCCCTCCATACAGGTCAGCCCTTGCAGCAGTGCCCTGTTCTTCTTCGTGTGCACGGTAGGTCCTTATGCGCCTTTGAGGTGCTCGATGGAATGCCAACACACCACATTTTAACTTTGTTAGATTAAGTTTCTTGCTTGGTCCTTCCATGATTTACAACGTTCATCAAAAGTTCCTTTTCCCTGCTAATATGTTACTCTTAATCAACTGACAGTTTATATGAATATGAGCCATGTTCTCTGATATCCATGGTTATATGACTTTTGTTTACTGAATTCAGTTTCACAACGAGAAAGACATCCGAGGTTTGGGACTGTTACCTGCCACTACCCTGCATTCAGATATTGGAAATTACAGTTGTAGCCAGATTTCAGAAAGTGACCAACTATTCCTAGCACCAGTACCATGACCACGTCTTACCAAGGTTAGTCAAAATGTGAATCCCCATGTTGCTGAATATACTGAATAGTTTCGCATTATTTCCCTTTACTACATTTGCTGAAAAATGTTTGATTTTAAGCATTATTTCACTATAAAATATTGCTTTGCTATTTATCTATTGCTATCACACATGTTCAACATTCAAATTTTCAACACCTGCTTCAGATTTTAAATAGGACATTTCATTTACTAATCCTTCGCCTAAGTCACTTTCCTGCTGTGTGTGTATAGTATATACTATTCCGTCCATGCATTGTATCAATTGGTTCCAGCTCTTTTCAGAGATTACATGAATCTTCTTTGTTTTTCGACAAAACATTGCACTTTTTAGAATTGTACAAAGTAAAAATATAGTCATATGTATGTATTCCTTGCCATTACCATATGCTCTCAATACACTAACAATATTATTTATTGCTTAATGCAGCCTTTGCTATTTCATTCAGTCTAATCTAATCTCTTTTCATTCACCGTCAGGCTTGAAACCTCCTTTTTTGCATTGCCTCAGGTGCAAACAGAGTACATTCCTGCGTTTTTTGATTCAGCATATATGCAAGCTAAGCATCATCCCAAGCAACAGCTGGTGTCCATTGTACCATCGAGAATTCTTACTTTGTAGCCTCCACTACAATTTAGTTATACATGGTTCCATATATCTCTACTTAAGTGTGTGCTGTCAGTTTTCGTGCCCAACTACCCGCGCTTTTATGCTGGGGTTACCCACTAGTCTATTCATATTGCTATATTTTCAGTGCTTGAATTTTCAGATGATAATAGTAAACAACCAATCTCTATAATTTATTTTAAAAATAACTTGACAATTCAATTTTTTTTCTATAGTCAAACAATGACAAAAATTATAGGGGCAGTCCTGCCCCTCCCGTTTCCTCAAAAATGACAAAAATGATATTTCATCTGAAGAACAATAAAAAGGAATTCGAGGCACCTACATATAAGAAAAATGCAAAAACAATCTATGCATATGACCATAGAAGAAACAAAAAAAATGGCATAAGAGACGAGTCTAGATAGAAAATAGAAGAACGAAGAGCAGCCAGATGGCTGTGTTTGGCACACAGTATGACACCTTGGGATGGAAGATGACTGATTTGAAGTAGATTACCTTGACACTATGAATCAATCCTTGACAACTGCAGGATTATTCAGTCAATTATACAACAAACCGGAAAGATGATGGCATAAGAGACGGTGGGGCTGTATAACTACAACACACCTAGCTTATTGTAGTCTTCATTCATGAATTGATTTTCCAAATTAAGCAAGTTGATGCTCAGTAAAGACAGAGAAGCCACTTTTGGTTTCCTCTTCATTCACAGATCATTATCTAATTAACCAGACAAAGGCGCAGAAACGCGCTCTCTGCCCCTTTAATTCTGATGAATATAATCACTGTATCTGACAGTGCTAGATTGTAGGTAGTACAAATGAAATGAGAATTACAAAAATTACACTAGTACATGAAACAAAAAATTCCATCCATCGGTCAGAACAGAACAACTCAAAAGGCGGTGCAGTTTGTGGGCAAGCCGGTGATGTGGTCGACGGCGACGAGCTCCTTGGCGGCGCACTCGAGGACGTCCTTGCCGAGCTTGGCGCCGGCGGCCTTGAGCCCCTTGAGGGACACGGCCTGGTTGAAGAGGTTGATGACGGGCAGCTTGGACGCCGGCGGCATCTTGCCCGCGGGCAGCAGCGTGGAGAAATCGTCGGCGACGAGCGGCACCACGAAGTCCATCTTGTCGTGCTTGAGCGCGTTGTCCTTGGCGCTGATGTGCGCCCCGGGCTCCATGTGGTTGGTCGAGAAGCTGGTCTGGTTGGGGAAGTTTGGGTAGAGGCTGACGTACCCCCGCAGGTACATCATGTCGATGAGGAACTTCTTCCACGACGCCTGCCAGCCGTTGGTGCGCGACCTCGGGATCTGCACGGGGTTCTGCTTGGCGTCCTCCGTGAAGCGCGCCGCCATGTAGGCGTAGAACTCGCGCCAGTGCTTGGGGAAGAAGACGGCGCCCCAGCTGCAGGGGAGCTGGTGCAGGTAGGGCGTGTTGGGGTGCACCTTGCTGAAGAAGGCGGTGGCGTTCCACTTGGGCCGCTCCTTGACCACCTCCACCAGCCGCGGCGTGTAGAGCGAGATGGAGGAGAGCTCCGGCAGCGACACGGTGGGGTCGTAGTGGTAGGCCAGCAGCGCGTACTTGACCCACAGGTAGTAGTAGGGGGACACCTCGATGTCGTCCTCGAGGAGGAGGCCGTAGTCGTCGTCGGAGGACGGGTACCAGCTCTCGCTCACCGCCCGGATCAGCCCGCCCTGGATGATCCGCCGCCGGAGCGTCTTGGGCCCGTGCGGCCAGTCGAAGGAGTTGACCACCTTAAGTGTCGCCGCGTCCACGCGGCTGTCCATGTTGAAGCTGATGGGCACCTCGTCGCCCAGGTAGTAGGCGCTGCGCAGCGGGACAGCAGACGCAGCAGCGACTTGGCGCGGTTCTGCGTGATGATGTTCACCGAGATGCGCATCCGGTTCCAGTCTGCAATTGCATGCGGAAGATCAGCTTGATTATATTGTCGCGATGAATGAAATTGAAATTCATGGCGCGGCATGTATAATGCAAACGATAGATGCAGCTTACTTGGCAGCGAGGCGGGCTTGAGGGTGGCCATCCAGAGCACCTTGGAGACGGAGCTCCTGGGGAGGAGGACGAGCGCGGTACGGTTGACGGCGTCGTCGGCGGCCATGCGGAGGGCTTCCTTGACCTTGGCGTCGATGTCGGCGAGGGCGACGACCACGCTGGGGCTGTGCATCCGGACGATGCCCCGCATGCTGGCGTAGATGGCCTGGAGCACGGGCACCTCGGAGCGCGACGGCCCGGAGAGCGCGCCGATCCCGAGGTCGAAGATCTTGAACCGCCGGTCCTTGCACACCACCTTGGGCCACTTGAGCACGGTGGCGGCCTCCTCGCAGGGGCAGTGTCCGCCGCCGGACACGACGAGGTACGCCTTGCGGCCGGGCGTGGTGCGGAACCGCTCCAGCAGCGGCGCCAGCGCCCGGACCTCGCCGAGGGAGTGCGCGTAGAAGAGCGCGTCCACCTTCTGCGGGTGCATGGCCGCCCACTGCGTGACGTAGCCGGAGGTGAGCGCGCGCCACCACTGCTCGTCCCGCACCTGCACGATGTCCTTGAAGATGACGGTGGTCTCGGAGACGTAGGCGAGGCGGTGCTCGCTGTCGCCCCACGTCTCCTTGTCGTTGGGGTCGACGGGGAGCACGAAGGAGCCGGCGCCCATGTACTTCTGCAGCTGGTAGCTCAGGTGGAGGTCCTCGCCGGTCATGAAGGTGAAGGGCGTCTCGATGAAGAGCGTCTTGACGAGGTCGGCGGGGAGGAACCAGGAGCTGGAGAGAAAGTCCACCTGCACGATGCGGTCGACGGTGATGTCGTACGCCGGGTCCGGCAGGTACAGCCCGGCCTCCTTGGACCGGAACTTGCGGTAGCTCGGGAACGTGAAGTCCTTCTGGCGGAACGGCAGGATCCGGCCGATGCTGCCCAGCACGGCGCTGGCGTACTTGTCGGTGCCGGCGACGTGGCAGAGGATCTCCAGCATCCGGGCGCCGGGGATCATGTCGTCGTCGAGGACGTAGACGAAGTCGGACTCGGACTGCAGCGCCATCTGGAAGCGGCCGTAGTACTTGAAGTCGTAGCCGGAGGCGACGAAGCTGACGCGCGAGTCGTTGTAGCTCTCGACGATGCGGCGGAGCGACGCCTCGTTGGGGCTGCCGAAGGACAGCACCCAGGCGCGGTGGAACGGCAGCGTCTGCCGCCGCAGCTGCTCCAGCTGCGCGCACAGCGTGCGCCGCTTGAAGTGGTGAGGATGACGGTGACGCGCGGCACGTTGGGGCCCGACGCGCTCCAGCGGGACCGCAGCCTGAGCAGCTCCGGCAGCGTCTCGGCGCCGAAGCTCCGGCGCTGGAACGCCAGCACCTCGTCGTAGAGCTCGCGCTTGAGGCGGATCATCACCGCGTCCGTCGACTTCTTCTGCTCGAAGTCGATGCTCTCGTGCTCGCACACCTCCTCCGGCGACAGCGCGCCGCCCATGCCGCCGGGCTGCGTGGTGATGATCTGCTTCATCTGCTGCGCGATGCGGGAGGCCCACGCCAGGTCCGGCTTCACGTTCACGCGGAGGTCCACGGCGGGGCTCATGTAGTAGAGCAGGAAGGTGGCGTAGATGGCGAAGGCGAACTGGAGGCACGTCAGCGACGCCACGACGCGGGACGTGTTCCTGGCCCCGTTGCGCGTGGGCTTGCCCTGCTTGCCGCCGGTGTACTCGCCGAGCATGCCCTCCAGGGAGTCACCTCTGACGAGGTTCGTACGGGTGACGCCGCCCATGGTTGTGACGCCCATGGCGGGAACGCCCTGGTTTTTGAAAACAGAGTAGGCCGGAGAAGCTAGCTAATTCAGAGGTTGTATGTTGCGTATATAATACAGGAAAGAAAGCCCAAGTGATGCAGTAGGGATTCAGGAAAGCGATCGAAACTTGTGAATATTTGACTTGCATGTGATGCATGCAGTAGGGATTCGGCAAAGCGATCGAGCAGCCAAGAACAAGCAACATATATACACTTGAAAATGCATGGTAAACTGTTACTCCATAGTCCATACCTTGGTAGAAACGAAAAGCCAGCAACGACCTTTTTTTGGATCAAAGTTCAGAAGGAGAAAGGGCCGGGGTAATTTCAAGAGGAATGCAGGTGTCGTTTCAGAAGCCGAGAATGCCTGCCGGCGATACAGAAGTGCAGCTCAACTCCAAGAGCTTGCAGTAGAGGAAGCCTGCCAAGTTGGCTGGCTGGGGACCCTAGGCTGCAGTGAGCCAGCAGGAGCCTTGCCATTTATAAGGCGAAGGCGAAGGCGATGACGAACGCATGCAGCGGCGTGCCATTGGAGTCGACCTCAAACATCGCTGAAGCTTAGAGACGGAGCAAAGCGAAATAGTTTCGGCGTGGACCTCGCTTGGCTAGACGCCTAGTGGCTGGCTGGCGCATCGTGCAATGTGCTCCGGGCCGGGCTCCGTCATTTCGCTTCCTCCTGCTGCCATAGCTCCATGCCAAGAGAAGCTATGCTTGCGTTGCCGCGAAGCTAGCTAGAGTTTAATGACAGACAGGGCATGTATAGGAACTATATATGCCATGTTTATGCCCTGTTTGTATGTTGTGGTTTTGAGAAATTGAAGCATCAATAAGCTTTGTTTTAGAACGAACGAAGACAGGTCCAAACTATGGTTTACAGAAAAAGAACTATATGACACTCTCATTGAAGCATCAAGTCAAGAAAAAGAAGTAAAAAGAACTACAATAATTTTAATAATACCATGATTTTTTTTATGGTTCTCAAAACCCATGTGTTTTACAAAACCACGCAATTTTTTTTTTAAAAAAAAGTGCAGCCAAATAGGGCCTTAGACACAACAAACTTTATGGTTCATAAAAACCTATAGCTTTTTTTTTTAAGATCCGATTGCCCAGAAATATATTAATAAGAAATAAAGTTTACAACATACTGCGCAAGGTGCGCAACCGCCTACAGGAGATTTGGAAATTGAAGCTAATTACTCACTAGAGATACAATTGTTAGAGGTACTGAAGAGCTGCTGCTCAATCTACATCTGCAATCTATCCATCTCTACCGCCCCGACCCAGCTGCAATGGTTGCAAGTGCCATGGCAAGCTCCCGGTCGTAAATCCGAAGTCTTGATCGCTTGCTCTGGGAGGTCAAGCCCGCACATGTCAATGTAGGCTGTGACCGCTGCATCCGGAGGCAGTGCCGCTGACTTGTTGTCGATGAAGGAGAGCGAGCACATGAGCTTGTATTGGGCACTCGGCAAGAATGGAATAGAGGATGTTCGAGCTGCCTGGCGTGCATTCGGCGATGGGGGGCAACAACAGCTCTCCTCTTGGGTTTCTGCGCCGGGGGGGTGACACCACTCTCTAAAGGAGGAGGGGGGGGGGGTGGGGATGGGATGGGCTTGAACATCCCTACAAAGAAGTCGGGGGTAGCCATCGGGGCTTCTACTGGTCACCCTCCATTGCAATTGCGTAGTCATCGAAGCAACCCGTGGTGCCCCGAGTGGTCGGTCTTCCACGCCCGAGACGTCACCAATGCCGACGGATAGCTCAACCTCAGGCTGGGGAAGGAGCGTCGCCCGGTGACACATCTACACCTCCAGGGAGGCGACAGTTGCAGGAGGTGGGCACCCAGCCGTTGGTGCTCTCGCCACGACTAGCGAAGCAGCAAGCTCTTCCAACATGGGGTCAACCCATGTCGAAGGCTCCTTCTCTGTGCAAAGCTCTGACACGAGAGGATCTGATGCAGCGGGGTGGTGTCCAGCAACCAGTGCCGGCTCTAAGGCCATGCAACGGAGGCGGCGGGCCGGGGCCCAAGGAAGAGAGGGCCCAACAGCAGATCAGAATAGAGTATACCCTGTACCCATCGTGACCGACTTAGCTCCGTCTGTTCTGCTCCAACGCCGCCATACGAGTCAGCCATCCCCGTCCCGTCTCTCCGACTCCCACGCAGACGCCCCTCGCGGCCTCGCGTGATCTCCTATTCGGCTCACCTGATCCCCGAGAGAGCTATCTAGACTTTGGTGGTGGATTGCCGGCGCCCGGCGACTCTGATCAGCCAACAGCCATTCATCCAATATTCCAATCCAGATCATGGTTCGAGAGAGGTAAATCTTATTCTTAATTCTTTAAAATAATTTATTTAATAGATGTAATTTGATTAGGTCTTAGATCATAGATGGCCCCCAAGAAACAATTGTGTCACGTGCTCAGATAAGAGAAAACTTTTGGTCAGCAGGATTAACATGCTCAAAATTTAAATGCAGAAGTTCTTATCAGATCAATTGAAGATTATGATCCAATGGAAGAAGAGATTTAATTGAAGCAATTGCAGCCATGGAGGCTTGGCTATGTGCACTATCGAGAGGGATACCTTGGACATTATTGATCTCAAGATCGTCCTTGATGATTTTGTATCAAGAAATATCCGACAACAAATCTTTTTCATGACAAGCAAAGGGTATATCTAGAGTTACAAAATATATTGCTTTTTTGGTATATTGTTTTCGATTATTATCAAATATGCTATATAGAAATATAGTATAAGATATATATTATACATATGTATATATAGTCTAGAGGGGCCTTTGCGACGAGTTCGCCGTGGGGTACTCAAAATCATAAGGCGGCTTTTGCCAACAACCCATGTCGTCGAACTCTACCGGCGCCCACCCACACGGCCACTTCGAAACTCGGGCGGACCACCGTGGGGGGTGTGCCCTATAGCATTGCTAAAACTATAGTGCTTTTAGATTTCTCTAAACTCTACATTATTTTTTCCCCTAAACTATGGTACTGCACATCTGTGAGTTCTTTACATTCTAGAGGCCTAAAACATCTTGATAAGTGTTCCATAAAAATAATGATGAGAAATTATTATGAATAAGTTTGTAAACAGAAGTTGGATTTCAAATGTTATGCAAAAACACTTATCTTGATACTTGCCTCCCGTTCTAAATTATAAGTTGTTTTGACTTTTTTTTGAGAAGATGCATAGCAAAATGGACGAAAAAAAAAATTCAAAATGACTTATAGTATGGAACAGAGGAAATATAAATAAAAATTGTGTAACTTTTTAGAAAATACAAATTGGAGAATTTTGTTTTCAAGAAAAAGCAAAGTTATGGCTTCTTCATATAGGCAACCCTAATAGCGGTGTGGGAGTTATGGAAAGTTCATAATGACAAAGTCTTTCAAAGAAGAGATCCAACTCCAAGCTTATGGTTGTCAAATTTCAAACACCAATGTAATCTTTAGTCTATTTGTTTGGTTAGGTGCCTTCAGTTAAGCTTTTACATAAGTGAACTTTATACTCCTGTTTTTAAAAATTAATTAAAAGTCCTTCACTGTGGGGATCTCCCCACAATATTTTTAAAAAAAAAAAACTAAGGGAGTTGTTATATCTCTTTCACAAGAAAAATAACCGACATTTATTGCAACATACTAAACCCTTGCATCATCATATCAGGGTGGGATCTGTCATCGGCAGTACAAAGTGTTAGCTAGCACAAATTTATATATTTGTACCACAAATCACAACTAAGAATCTTTTTCTATGGAAAAACAAGGACAAGTTAAAGGTGTGTTCTCACTAATCATAACTAACACGTCGCAAGACGGAGTTGGATGATTTCTTTCAACAGAGATATAAGAATAGTGAAAAACTAATCCTTCGCGAAATTCTAATTCAGTGAACGTTCTTTCGCTGATTAGTACCACAGGACAAGCATCTGACTGACTGACTGACGCGGTAATAGATTGATTCTGAAGGTTCATAGTAAGCTGCTGCCCCTTTCAGAGCACAACGGCCGTAGCAGAGAATGCATCGTCGTTTTTTTTATCCAGTCAGGAATCGAGTTATTCTGAACCTCTGAAACCAAGAATGGGAGTGTCAGAGAGTGAGGCAGAGCATGTATGGTTCTCATAGTGAAAACAAAAGCAATAATCGATCAACGGGGCTCGGTCCCCGAGATGAGATGGGGAAGATGCGGGGGCAATGTCAAACACGTAGCGTGAACCTAGGTAAATCATGGTACGTATACAGTACAATGCAAGGTGGCATGCATCAGATGGGAAATCTCGCTGTGGGCAAGGCCGAAAGGGCCATGGCTGCTACTGCTATACGTCGACCACCGGCGATCACGGATCTTGTTGCGACGACGACGACGACGTCTAGAGATCGTCGCCACTACTGCCGGTGCTCCAAACTAGACTGGAATGTACGCCAACATCTCCATGGAGTTTGCTGCACAGTGGGGGCAAAGATGCTAGCGCCCAGTTATAAGAACCGAGGGCATGTTTTATTTTATTCGAGCCAGCACGGTGAAGCATTTTTTCAGTCACGTACAAATATTAATATGCTTTCGTCGGAAGCTTAACCAGAGCCATCTCTGCGTACGAGAATATGTGGGATTGGGATTGACTGCAGTGAGGAATTCGTTCGGTTCATCACGTGGGTGGATATGATACGAACAGGCCTATCGGCCGCTGAGCACCATATCGGACTTCCGGTGGCCAACGGGATGCCATATTTTTTTTTTTTTTTTTTTTTTTGTATAATAGCTTCTCTATTTGAAATTATTCAATAAAAAATATCATTATTACTTTTTGAAGAAAACCACTGTCTGCACGTTTGCCGAGTTCATGCCACAGTGGCGCACGACGCCGGCTACTGCATACGGCGCCAACGTAGTAGCGTACAAGCATGGGCCTAGTTTCCTTTAGCTCGTTGACCTCAGGACGCGTCGACTCGAGGCGACCTTGCCATTTTCTCGTCAAAAGAGAGAACCTCGGCCAAGGAAGGATCCAGTAGCTAACACGCTACTATTACACTAACTAGTGCTGTACAATGCATCAAGTCAAACGCTAAAAATTCTCAAAGAGAGCATGTGCGTGCGTGTGCCGATGGGCAATGGAAGGCGCGTTGCAGGCCTGTGCTGGAGCCTCTCAAGATATTAACAAGGTATAACAGTAGGTGCCCTGCTGTAAGGTAGAAATTTTTGATGTATACAAATTACATGCTACATGCATTATTATTGTCTTACTGAGTGTTTCAAACACCCATTTGATGACTACTACAAAATTGTCGGGCATTTTAGCAGCCAGCTTGCTAGCCTTCGACTGGCAGCCAATAAATTTACAGCGTCTCATTGAGATCTTAAATATGTGAATTGTTGACCATTGTAGTGTATATGTATGCACTATGCAGCAGGGAGCAGATGAGTTCTTCACCCCAGCTGGCTGACTCGCTAAACTATTCTGACAAGGTAGCCATACTGGACACAGCGTCCCCACCGTTTGATTGGGGTTAAAAGGTCCTGAAACTACTTGTGTAAACAAAATACCTGAATTGCGTTGCATGTCTGATGGCAAAAAAACTTCAGGCGCAAAATCATAGTCCAGGATTCCAGGTGTAGTGTTTTTGATAAATTTGTACGGCATGGTACCTGCGTTAAACTATCCCTCTGCACTCCACTAGCTATGTGCCTGTGTCCTGAACTGCTGGCTACCAAGGCTGACCAGACTTACTGTCAATGAGATCAAGCCAGGGAAACAGCTTTGCAATCATAGCTCATCTTTCACATCCTGATCACTGCCTTTATCTTCGGGCTTTGGTATCTCTGATGGTGTGGGTGTGGCTTCTGCAGACTCGACATCATCGCCCAAGATTCGTGCAGTGAACTGGCGTGCTTCACTGTCAAGACCAGTCCACTCCGGAACTATTCTTCTAGCACCCTGCAAAGAGGTATTACACATTTAGCAAATCAAGACAAAAGAGAACAAGAAAAAAAAAAAAAAACTTCCACTGGGACATAATTTTACCTGAAGCTTTGGCTCCTTTGTCATTGGATTGTTGCATAGATCTATGGTCTTTGCTCTTGCCTTCGTGGCATTTCCACACCAAGATTCACACCACAGCCATTCTTGTGGAAGAGAGAATATAGGCACAGTATGTTGGGCATAATTAGGAGATCCTGAATATTAATGTGTTCCAAGTAAGCATTGCAACATCCATTTATACAGAAATAATTACATAACATGAAACAGTAACAAAAAAATACAAGAACTTGAAATGTCAGCCATGTCCAAATTAACAAATCACACATGAGTACTTGCTTTGGATTTGGCAAAAATCCTGGCATACCCCCAGAAATAGGAAGTAGCTAAAACCAGTGAGAACTGGGGACTGGCATATATATAAGCAGTACGTATGTGATGAGGCAAGTGTAGGTTGGAGGAGGTGAGATAATGGTTGCCCATTGCTTTAAGCACCAGGAGGACTTGTCCCTCAAGTAGAAGGCGCTGATCACTTATAACCTGAATTTTCTTACAAGAAAGAAGAATCCCAGTGCAATAGTCAACTTTGTGAACATTTCTATTTTTTACCAAGTCCACGTGGTTCATAGAGTTTTAAAGTTTAGCAATGTCTAACACACTGGACTCTCATAACTTTGGGGTTCAGACCAGCTGCAACCTTGCTTCTAAATTTACATCAAGATGATCAAAATATTATCTATATTCTTTTCATTCTCTTGTTTTTATTAGAGTATATTTGGTAAGTAGGATATTGTGAGCTGGTACTACCATGTGTTAAGGTATAATATAGTCAAAGGGCATTAGGGTAATCTCTTAGTTTAGGGTTTTACTAAGTCTCCCATGTACTCTATATATTCCCCTCCTTTGGGCCTCAATAGTAACCAATTCAGTTGTGTCATTCTCTATTCGTAACATGGTATCAGAGCTTACGTCTAAGATCCGAGCATAACCACCACTCTTCCCTCTTCTGCGCTGCCCCCGGGAGGATCCATCTGCTCCTCCCGGGCGGCCTCGTCGATCTTCATTTTTCCTTATTAGTGTTGTCCGGCCTCGTCGGTGTTGTCCGGCCTCGTCGATCTTCATAATTTCCTTATTAGTGTTGTCCGCAACAGCAGCAAAAATTCATGTCCATCATCTCTTCGGTCCTCCCGTCGATCAGATCGGGGGAGTTCATGTCCATTGGCCCACGGTCATCTTCCGCCATCGCGGACCACGCGCGCTCCTCGTCTTCGTGGTCCATCGCCGCAGATTTGGGAGTCGCCGTGCTTCCGCACGCCGAAGTCGCCTCGCGCGCCGTCCACCCGTCGTGGTGCAGTCCGCCCGCCGCGGAGTGCATCCTCGTCGCCCGCGGGGAGGACATCGGGCGTGGCGCGGCTTCTTCGTCGGCGCGCGGGCGTCTTCTTCTTCGGCCCGTCCGTGCAGTTCAGGATTTGGAGGTGGAGGTGCGTCTGCATGCGCCCCTCGCCTCGGCGGGAATCGCCGTTCGCGGCCATCGCGCGACGTCGCGGATCGCCGCCCGTCGCGCCCTCGTCCGCACATTGCGGATCGTGGGTTACCGCGGCTGTCCACACGTGATCCGTCTTCTTCGCAGGCCGTGTCCTCCCGCCCGTTGCGGATCATGGCGCGCGACTCCGACTCCTTCACGCCGAGCGGACCCGCTTCTTCATGCGCGCGCGGGACTCACGCGCGTGGCTTCTTCAGCGTAGCGATCTCATGATCCGCACCCACGCGCGGCGGTCGCGACCTCTTCAGGCGCGATCCACCAGGTGCGCGCGGTCTTCATCACATCACGAAGTCCGGCGGCGCGATCTCCTCCAGCACGAGCGCGGTCTTCATCACGTGGTCTTCATCTCCATGCGCCGACACGTGCTGCGCGGCGGTCTTCATCCAGATCGTTCATCCGTGTCGATCGTCTCCGTCCTTGGCTTCTCTGCTTCCGCATGTGCATGTGTCTCCCTATCTCCATGGCTGTCCGCTCGTGAGTTAGCCTTGCGCATCTTCGTGTTCTTCTATGCTTCTACTCCCTGCGGGTCTATGCTGCGACTGTGTTCTGCTCTGCTGCATTCTGACCATCATTGCTGCTGCTTGCATTCCTGCTGCTTGCTGCTCCTAGTATATTGAGGCCATTTTCTTTTCTTAAGTCCACTGCATCTGTTACATTTGAGTCCATCCAAGTCCAGTTTCATCCACTACAATTCGTGTGCGTGTCCACAAATTTTGTCATATCAACCATTTTTTTTATCTTATGGTTAGCTAAGTCCCGTCGATTTAGCTAATCACATCGTCATTGATGCGACAATGCCCTCTTGGTCCCTTTCGGAGCCATTTTGCTCCACGTCATGATCAATGGCCTTCTTATTTGTCGTCATCATCATTCTATCCTACTGCTTGCCATTTTGCAGCGGTAATCTCTCTATTCTTTATTTGGCTTGATTTGATATATCTCTATTCTCGTCGAGTTCAAAGTCTCCAAAGCAAGGCTCGTGTTTGAGGAGTCGACGTACTGGTTTGTGAAGACTTGTGGTATTTGCTGACGTACTGGTTTGTGAAGGCAGTACCCACTTGTGGAGGAGATCATTTCAACGACATTGTACAAGAGCTGCACGCTTCGACGACATATTCTATTTTGGATTTTGGATGTAATTTTTTTTTTGTGTGTGTTGCCTTGTTTTCCTACACGGTAAACGGTAGACAGTCGGTCGACCATCGTTTAGCGTTTAATCTGTTTAAACGGGCGTTTAAACGGGGCTAAACGGCGTTTAAACGGCGTTTAGGCATAGACAGTGGTCTCCCGTCTAGCGTTTAGACGCCGTTTAAACGGCGTTTAATTCCGTTTAGGATATCAACTGTGTTGTGCCAACTCTGCAAATGCAACGCCATTACATTCACGTTGCATTTGAGAGGGGGTGTTAAGGTATAATATAGTCAAAGGGCATTAGGGTAATCTCCTAGTTTAGGGTTTTACTAAGTCTCCCATGTACTCTATATATTCCCCTCCTTTGGGCCTCAATAGTAACCAATTCAGTTGTGTCATTCTCTATTCACCCGGCCAGGTGTCTTGCCCCCAGGTCTCTGTACTCATAACGCTTGAGAGGCATAATGCAAGTCATCTACGCATTATAATCAATCCAATCATTCAAGAGCCATACCTTGTCTTACATTTTTATCAATAATAAAAAGCCCAGTTTGCACCCAGCAATGATGGGCCCATCTATTTTGTGTAAGGTCAAATAGACACATTAGCATGTCATTTACCTGATCAAGATTGGAGAGACTATTGGGGTCCTTGCTGAGTTGTTCATAGAAGACACGGAGAGTATCCCCAGAAGCAGTTTGCCGAAATTTGGCCAAATCAACAACATAAAGCGCACTGGAATACCACCAAGCACAACGTTTTAAAACAACACTAGAATAGTTTAATTACGTCATAATTGACGGAAAACATCACCTACCTGATGTGGTATGGTCTTCCTCGCAGATGATCTTTCCAAAAACCCTTCAGAGAGGATGAAAGGAAGTGTCAGCAAAAACTTGAGAAAAATAGTCCACTTTTATATTATTACCATGACAGCTGTGTGTGTAGTAATATGGTTTATTATAGATCAGTGACTAACTTGCTTCCAAAATCGAAAACCATCCATATCCTTGTTGTTATCACAGAATGGAGTATACGCAAGTGGGCGACCTTTCAGGTTCATGTCATACAATTCTCCCATGTCTGCCCTCACAATTTGATCAGCATCAACGAAAATCACCTATACAGAAAGTATCGTGGGAAAAAATTATTAGAAATATACGTGCCCAGATTGCTTTAACGCTCAATAGAAGAGTGATGAAATTGCACAGATCACAAGCTGATCAGAACAGCAGGGAGTTACCTTCCTCAGGGAAAGTGGAAATATGACATCCAGAAATAAGATCTTATATGCCCATATAATCCTTTGCTTCTCTTTCTGCTTGTGTAACCATGTTGGCCATTTATATGTGATGAGCTCATACTCAAATCCATATTCCCGAGCCATGTGCGGTATGACATCCTGGCAGAAGGATAGTTAGAAAATAGACATGCCCAATCTTTCTTAATTAATAAATCAACTCAAAGGACGTTCATGTACCTTGAACTGTGGAGATAGATAATTCTTAATGAACCAAAACTTCACTGGCCTCTGTGTCTTTTTTAGAACACTCAAGATCATTATTTTGAGGAAACGCTCATACCTGCAACAAAACAACTCACAGCTAAATGACATGTTCTCATTGCTTTTCAGACATGTTCGTTGGGTACTGAATACAGTATGTTGCAAATTTCAGATGATATAATTTAGGATTAAGCTCTAGGGTGCTGGTGACATTAAACTTCATGCAAGTTGCGTTTTCTTACTGTTCCATATGGACGAAAAAACCTAGACTGACCTAGAAATCTAGGTGGATTTATATTAATAAGAAAATAGGCACCCAAATTCGCCTTGGGTGGTCTGGGCATACACATCTACACCCACAACCACCTTAGCTATGCTCTGTTCCAGTTAGTATGAAAAACCTGAATCATATCATGTGTTCCTCAATGATGACAGCAACTAGACCATGTAAGGTATTGGTGAGCAATAGCAAGTGACTGGGAACATGGCATAACTACAGAACATGATATACATATTGTTAAGGAAATAAATAAAACATCCTAGAAATGGAGACATACAGATGCCCAGAAGCAACAGAGAATATATTTATGGTCTCCCCTTGTCTTGCATCCTTATGGTCCTGAATAAAGATATAGAAAACCTGTAAGATATTCCTCTATGCAACAAACGTTGAATATAACAAGTCAAAATTATACAGGCATCCAAGGAACTATTTAGTTACTTCTACGGATAGAATAATTGTTTCCCTACAAATGATATTTATGATAGTTATTTTATAGATCAAGTAAAGCAAGGATATTTATATTTCACCCATGTTTTCTAAGCAAGCGAAGAGTTGAGCTTTCAAACAAAGTTCAGCTTTCCAAGCATTCAAGGTTCTTGTATTCTCAAAGAAAAACACAATTGCAGTTCGCTAAAATGAGAATCTATAGTTCAGATTTTCTGTATGTCGTATTGTGTACCAATTATTATGTACCTTTTAAGATCCCAATGTAATTGTAGGCTCATGTAGATATGCCCCCACAGAGTTCCTATGTAAAACTATGCTAGACTACTTGAAATAATTCTCCTACATTAAATTCATTGAGTTTTGGAAGTATTCTGAATAGAAAATCTTGAATTTTTTGAAAGATCCAAACTTCAGAAACAAATAACTAGTTTTTCTGTTATATGCCCTGTTTACAGTATGTGTAGTAAGATGAACTTAGATAGCTGAAAATACAATTACTTACGGTGATTTTATCAGCTTTGTTTTTCGATGATGCATCACCACTGATAAGACTAGAAGCCCATTTCAAAAGGTTGTTATTCCAGCCTTTATTATCCTGCATTTAAAAAATATTTTAAAATATGATGCATAGAATTTCAAAGGTACTATGCCAGTAACTAAAAAAGAAACAGACCGTCTTTTCCTGGAAGTGGTAGTCATCGTCATCATTTAGCAACTCTTCATGTTCCTTGCCTTTCTTCTTTTGCACTTCAATGTGCATTAGTTTTCCTCTCAAGCTATCAATGGCAATGAGTTTTGGAGGTAGCTCATACAGATCAGCACTACGACCAGGAGCCAGTTGTAGGTACCACACACCAGGGGAGACCTTCATCTGCCAGTAACCCAAGTTGGCCATGACAAGTGTGTCTACCAAGTGTGGTCTTTGTTTAGTACCAAGGATAAACTGCAGACCACGGGAGGGTCCCGGTCCTTTTCCATGCAATGACCTGAAGAAATGGCATTTGTTTGCTACGCAATTCAGTGGAATCAAACAATGATTATAAAACGATCATACCTGTCAAGAGGAGAGCTTCAAGTTCAAATACTGCCTGCAAAGTTCTGACATCACCGAGATTCTCTAAAAGAATGTTGTCTAAATCATGGCTGCACATGGAAAATAAGCACAAGAAACTGATGATACTGCAGCATAAAAATCATTATCTGATACTTGCTCAATATTTGAACTTACATGGCAATAACTGGTTCAACAAGCCATGGTTCTGGAACATCTATGTTCATTGTAAGTGTCTTTGACAGTGGCATATTTGCAAAGAAAGCCTTAGGTCCGGGTACAGAATGATCTGTACTGCTAAAATCATCCTACATATCAAGTGGTTGAGCATTACTGCAGGTAATTGGTGTTACCATACCAATCATTAGATATATGCAGCCTTACCATCGATGGAAGAACAAATCTGTAGAAGTTTTTTTAAAGGAAGATCTGCGAGGGAACTCTGAAACCATCAAGAAATGCTTAGATCAAATATAGAAAAGATCAAATAGTCATCTTTATGATGACACAAGCTTAGACATAGAAATTCTTTATGGCTTAAAAATTTAACTAACAGTATGTTTTTAAAAGATTTCAAACAAATAAACCTCTGCGTCTACAATATATGAGATGGGTAAAGTTGTACATAGGACAATGATTTGCTCAAGATGCAGATCAAACAGATGAATAAGAATATACATGCAAACCATGTCATGCAATATTACACCAATATGTAACTTAGCTCTATTACTGACTTATTCATAATACCATCCATCTTCACTACTCAGTCAAAAGCAAAAGTTGCGGGCAATGAAGCAGCATGTGCAACCATTAAATGTTCAGACTATCAAACTGCATTTTGCATTACGGAGCTTTCATAACAACCGAGTCAGTTAAGCAATCTAATATTCAATAGCATCTACTAGCAGGAAGAAGATGCGCCAATATAATGATTACTTGGTTTAGCCTAAGACTAATAATTCAGTTCTTCAAACTACACAGATGTTGCAGGAAAGGATCTGAATTAACTTGGCGTAGAATAAGAAACTAAGAAGAATAAGATTACATACAATAGGATTAAGCACAATCCTCATGCTTGGCTGAATCTGTTTCCAGAGTATGCGTAGAAGTGGGGCAAGTTTTTGCCCAATGGCACTAAGCGGATCAATGACAGCATCAATGTGAATACTTGAATTTGCATTATTCAATTTGATAGCACTGCATGACAGAGAAATTAATGCAAATGGTCAGTTTTTTTTGCAAGCGGTAAGTTACCTAGTAAGGTTCAAGAATGGTTCAAACTATATGCAAGTTGAAGCACAAGTGTATCGGACTTAAAGCTAAGTTGGTAAGGAAAGCCAAGCATTTGTGCCCAACTTGTGGATTATTTTGTAATTCTCATCAGTTTCAACATCTAAAGCTTCTTACTTATATTATATACTCCCTCCGTTTCAAAATTTTACTATGTGTCTAGAAAAGGCCGCACGACTTACAATCTGGAACGGAGTAAATAGGTGGTCCAGTGCATGGCGACAACCCAAGTTCAAGTTCTTGTCAAGGCGAATTTGGGTGCCCATTTCTTCTTAATTATCAAAATACCACCTAGTTCCTCCTAGGTTGGTCGAGTTTTCTTACTTAGTGGCCTAAGAGGCTTAAGGTCCAACAAGCTATGTGCAGTTCAACAAAGTTTACTCCTATTAGTATTTCAAAATACATAGCAGCGTCTGCTTGGTTGAAGAAAGTCCAAAATCAAGCAAGACAGGCTGACAGCATAACAATACTATGGCCATGATACCAAGCAAGGAATGTTCCAACTAATTAACGGAACAGAAAACATAGTTGTGTTTCTGGAAAAAAATCATAATCATAATAATACAGAAGCGTCTAATACTAAAATAGAACCACAGCCATTAGAAATGGACGTGATCCACAGTCGAGTTTGTGGATAACTTTATATTAGGGGAATTCCTCTAGATTATAATGATTCAGTTTCTACCAAATTTCTTTACTGATTTTGTTGGCCTTCTACTTGTCCAATTCTGAAGAGTTTTAAGGGAACCAACTAGTTTCCAGGCAAGTCGTATGTTCATCGATTCCTCCTGAAAGTGGTTTGCTCAGTGATAGGCCAGTTACCAGTATGACCAGCATGTGTCAATGGTCTAGTATGGTGATACTGTGTTACAAACAGCAGTACTTGATAATAACATATATTGCACAGCATGCTTCTCCTTGGAAAACAAAGCTAGAAATACCTATGTTCTGCATGTAAAATCTCAAAATGGGCTCTTTCAGATGTCCTTTCACGAACAGACATCGATGATGAGATCAACATGGCAATGTCACTGTAGAATTGGCTGCAAAGAAAGTACATAGATTAGGATTTATCAAAGACAAGGATGTGACAATGTATTTTATTCTTATCATTCAAGGTAAGTGTTCCTTCCAGACCAACATAGCCTTTAGTCCCAAGCTAGTTGGGGTAGGCTACAGGGACCACTATAAAAGAATAAAAAAAAGGAAGAAAGCAAAAACAGCGAAAAATATCCAGAAACCTGTGAGGTATCCATACCAAATGGTTGACTACAGAGGAATAGAGTGTAGTAAAGTCAGGTATGTGGAATTGATACTATTTAAAAATACACCAAATCAGTCCATACATGCAGCTATTAAAGGTTTACAAGGCAATGGATGCCTGATACTTACCTTGTCAGGTCATCAGGGTCAACACCAGCAAACTCAACCTCTTCAATTATTTCAAATATGTATTTTGTTCTCAAATCATACTCCATAGACTCAAGGAGACCTAAGTCATTGGCTAGAAATGATTCTCCTTCATTCATAATAAAAACCTGAAAGTTACGACATAGCGTAAGTACCTAACTTCATGAACTGCTTTAGAAATCAGTTAATATGAACCTTGTGAACAAATTAATTATTATCTTGAACACAAAAGTCAAGATAATCAAATAATGTATCACTACTAAACTGAACCAAGACTTATATTTTTTCTTTTTCTTTCCCACGAAATGAATACACGAGAACTGAAGTTACTGAACTGCACCAAGAATTATGACTTATGAGCCATTAAGCTGAATTAGACAAGAACCACAAAGTTTTACCCATCCATTGATCACAGCATTACTAGCAATACTAATAATAAATAATGGCATATTGCCAATCACCATGAATTATGGGCCATTAAGCTGATTTAGAAGAGAACCATAAAACTTACCCGTCCATTGGTGATCACAGCATTACTACCAAACATAAGCCCCAATTGCCCAAATAAGAAGTCAGATAACTGCACGAATAAAAAAAAAAAAAAAATGTTACAGTTCTGAGAAAAATGACAAGAAACCAAGAGAAAATTAGGAAAACATTAGGGGAAAACGCTGAAACGTTAGGAAAACTGTGGTGAGTGAGAACAAGTTGGTCTTCCGTAATGGCAATATTAATTTGGTTAATACAGCTAATATGTGAATTACACATAGTTACGACTTACTTAAGAGAGAACTTGCAAAAAACAGGAAAACTCAGATACAGAGCTACAGACCTTATCCATCCCTTTGAGAACTGTATCAGCAGAGAAACTTTTAAACCACGCTTTATAGTCATCAACAGGCAAAGAAGTTTCAGCAGCTAACGCATAGACCTTTTCCATCATATTTCTAGTCCAATCATCAGCAACGGATGAGGCAGGCAAAGGTTGGGCTTCATAAAATTTCAAGAGCCCATGCAGGAAGACTAATACCTTTTCTTTATAGCTATCACAAGAAAACCACTAGATTAGACTAAAAAACTAAGTATGAATGTTAAGAACATAAACAATTGTCTATAAAGTGCAGCCTTTCCCCTGGGGGTTAAGTGTATGAGGATCAAACCTGAAAGAGGAAATAGTTCTATCGAAGATATCTTTAAGAAGTAAAATAGGTGATGAACCACCAGTGCGGACATAAAGTAGCAGACCAACACGAGCTCTATCACATCCGTCCATCTGTATGGCAAAAAGCCAATGTCAACAGAAACATCATGAATAACACATTAAATAGGTACGGAAGACATCTGTTGCATATACCAGGTAACGTATGGCCTCAGAAAGCAATTTTGTTCCAACTTTTGATGAAAGATCAATAGCAAGTAGATGAGTAACAGGTTTTGCATCATCTGTAGCTGCAGACAAATTTAACAGCTATATGTGAACAGCAATAATCTTTATGATGGATGACATAATACAAAAAACAGTTATAAGAAGCATACTTCCAGGAGACTGTAAGTACTTCATGTCATGAAATACAGAGCTGTCCTGATGATATGATGCAAAGAGCGAAACAAATTTCTTCTCTGCACTCTTGCCAGTAATCTGAAGGAAAATAACATCATTGTTGGAGCGAAAATAAGTGGACTGCACTTTTCAGAAAATATTGGTACTTACTGATGGGTTGTACCGCTTGTAACTATTTTCTGACAAAAACTTCTCTAAAACATCTGTATGGGACTGGATATGCCCATAATAAACTTGTTCTTGAATCCTAGGAAGCTCATCGTTCATAGCATTCATGGTCGCTTCCTTTGGGAGTATAAATGATAGGAAAAAAGCAACATATCAGTAATTTCTTCAAAAGATCTCATGTACTTTCCTTATTCATACCAAGAAAAACAATTTTAAATTTAAACATCCATAAGCCTAATGCTTCTTGATTTATTAAACTTGAATTTAAAAAAAAAAAAACTAGGCCCAACCTAGGAGGAACTAGGGGCTTTGTATTAAGAAGAAAATGAGGCGCGTAAGTCCGTCCCCGATGGGGATCGAACCGGGGAGCGGTTGCTTCCACACATGGAAAGCTAACCATCTGAGCGCCCATTCCTCAAAAAACTTGAATTTAGATAAGTAATTATACCTCACTTGCTTCATGGACGAATCCATTCATCAATAGACAACACTGGAGTTTATACAACCCAAGCTTGTGAACAAAACGAGAACTTTCTTCAGCCTCCTGCTTGTACATGTTCTCTTTTTTGCAACTTTAGCAGCACATCTTGTGGATGAGATTTAGCGTTTGACCTGAATATTGCCGAAAATAAGAATGAAAAAAAGTAATAACATGCTTTGCCAGCAATCTCCAACAACATGCTTCCTCTGTTACAGATAGGCCACTTCATCTTTTTCCTAAGTCAAACTTCTCTAACTTCTAGTCAAACTTCTCTAACTTTGATTACTTTTCATAAAAATACTCCCTCCGTATCGCAATTAGAAGTCCTTTTGGAAAAGGTTTGGGTCAAACATTGGAAATATATATCATGAATAACTTTTAAGGCGTTGAGTTTGGAAATATGAAAATAATATCAATAGATTTGTCTTAAAAATTACTTTAATAAAAATATACATATATAACTTTCCAATAAATATTTTTATAGAAAAAAATAAGTCAAAGTTGTGCTTTGAAGACCGTGTCGCTGTCCTAGAGGACTTCTAATTGTGATACGGAGGGAGTATATTAACATCTACAGGTTCACACAAATGCAATATCAAGACATTCCAGAATTTAATGGAACTAATTTGATGTTGTAGATGTTGTAGATGATGGTGAATTTTTCTAAAAACCTTGTCAAAGTTATAAAGTTACTTACGACAAAGCTAAAGTGACATATACTCAGGAACACAAGCAATATAGTTCAGTAACCATGCTTACAATAGTGAATTAACAAATGCCTCTTCAACGAGATGAGCTTCCACAACCTCTTCATTGTAGTCATCTTCACCATTCCTTGATTTATGTATCTGTGTAAGATAGCAATAATACAAAGTTTCAAAACAAAAAAAAAAGGCAGTAACTAATAACTAATGCAGCACATAGTTAATCTCTCCAAAACTCACACAAGCAGCAGGCATTTTTTTCTCGAACATGCAGGAGAACTGCGTATCATTATATTAAGTAGGAGACAAGCAGCAGGCATGAAAAAGGCGGGAGGAGGGCATGCATTTTTGTGAAAAGAAAAACTAAAAAACATAATGCAAAGAACTGGATTGTTTTTTAATATTTTTATGACACTATTCTAATTTGAAGTTTACAGCACAAGTTTTCATTTATTGTCAAAATTGCTAAACAAACAGATATGTATTCTTGCCAAATTTCTAAACTAACCTGGTATTCTCAAACAACAAACACATAGCTAGCTAATTAGTTGTTTAGTTGTATTCGTAGATCAACAAAATATCCACCAATAGTATTTCAAAACTAATAAATCAAGGAAATAAAATAGGGCGTGATTAGGCATAATAAGGTTTAGCTAGGAAAATTCATCTAAAAATGGTGTGTTGCCAATAATTTGGGCAAAAATAAGTCCCAAACTGCTAAACAATCATGGTAGCATTTATGGAACAAATATCAAGTTTTTTTATTTTCATTTTTCAGTGACAAATAAATGAGAAAGGTGCCAGTTCATCAACAGTAGGCATGCGGGCACCTCATGTACATGAGAACATTTTTTTGATCCAGCAGTTAGCTGAAAGAGATGTGTGAACATGCAGTAACTTTTTATCCTTCTATTCAGGGTAGTAAAACTGAATACCTCACACATGTCATTTAATATTCAGAAGGAAAACTGCCGCAAAGGTAAGAATCTTATGCTAAAACAAAGCTTACTTCTATATATATAAAAAAAAAAAATCAAATTTACAGGCAACACATTCATATAGAATACAGACCTATTGATCAAAGAAACAATCAAAATAACCAAACCACACAAAATCTTATCATATCTTTAAGGAGTGGCTCTTTATCTCAATCATAACTGAAAACTCAATTGGTTCACTCACATTGCTGAGAAATTGGAATGCCAACTGTGTTGAGTATGTTTCTTTGATGTACAAGAAAAGCCTTGTTATCTGGATATATAGAGGAAAAGTTAGCAAAGATAGCACATAAGTATCTTTAATAACACAAAAGTATATAATCAATTTTATGTTGGCACAATTTCATAAAATAAAACCTAGTATGCTAGAGGGCATGATTCCTAAAAAATAAAAACGGACATCTTGATCATGACATGGAGGAAATGCGGATGCACACTCTGATCATTAGGCATGGAAAGAAGGTAAACAATCAAACCGAACATAAGGTGGTTTTATGAGATAATATAGTGCAAGTTACCTGTTCCATTTATCATAGCAAACAACACAAGAAATTGCAGTAAAAGTATTAGAAATGATTACCAAAATGGAAGTGTCTTCTCCATCATTATTAGTAAGAGTGTCATCACTTTCTTCAATGACATTGATGAATCTTGAAGAATACATTATGATGCCAAACCTTATAGGGACACTATCTTGATATAGAGATAGGATCATGTCAATGGTCTGCATAGTTTTAAGATAAAACCAAAATAGATACTGGATGTCAGTAGACGGTAGTAGTGTAGGCAAACAAAGAGCTGGAACTTAAAAACTGTAAGCAAGAGACTAGCCTCTGCACCGCAGGCTGAAGCAGGATCAAGCACATAAACAGAGTGGAATAGATTTTTACGGATGTACCGCATCTGACCAGGGAAGACAGGCATCAAGAGCTACAAAGGAAAGGGGGGGTGAGACCAACGTTGAAATTACATAAGGTAAAACTGGTTGTAGTTGTGTGATACAACATGACCAGGGAATACAGAAAAAGAAAAGCCAGTAGCCAAGTAGATTGAGCAGCACACACGCACACATACAAACACACAAACACACATAAAAAAAAAAAAAAAAAAAATTGATAGGGATACCAAACAAGTATCTGACTATGCAAACTTAAAAAAAAAAAAAAAAACTGATATTAGGGTGAAACAATATCAGCAATACAGGTGAAACTTATACATGCAAGCCTATCAAGAACAAATATACAGAAAGATCAATTTAGACTTGTTAACAGAAAAATGAGGATATAATACTTAATTCAATACACACCTAAAGGCATGAAAACATATACTGTAATTCCTTATTTTCTTGGCAAAGCAAAACAAAATTTAAATAATAATTTCCAATCAAAGACACCAAGAAATTGAGAAGGGAACAAAACCTCCTGGATGTTGCTTCTCCATCTTCTATACATGGCATCTTCCTCCAAGTTATTAAGGTAATGCACATGAGAAGACCGGAAGTCCACACGGAAAGAATTAGATTCTGCTGGTGGAGGAGCTGACAGGATCTTGTGGGCAGCACTTTGAGGCAACTTGTAAACATTAGACATCATTGAGAAAAAAAACTCACACAGCAAGAAAGTGAAAATACATATCAAATACTAGAAAGAATGACAGAATTTCTTGAACCTCACCTTTAACCGGACGAACTGATCAGCCAGGGATAATTCTCCATGGACCATATCCATTAACCTGACGAATAAACCATAACAAAATGTCTACTTTAGGTATCGGTCGGACAACAAAATTGATGTTCATTTTTTGTGAATCAGCTACTGAAGTCTCGAAAGAAGATGAAAACACAACATATCCAGCAAATACAGAAACTGTGTGCCTGGTAGAATATCTAATCGGGACTGTGTGCCTGGTAGAATATCTAATCGGGACAGAGGTACAAGGACGATGGAAGGGGGTTTCAGCACCTGCCGCTTTCTTATATCTTTGCAAGGTAATTATGTTTCACTTTCCTCCTCTCGGTTGGACTGCATGATCTAGTACCACAGGTAGGAGAAATCTCCTTTGATGATTGGAGGGCAAGGATAACCAATGAAGTAGATGGTATGGCCAGAAAGGGACTTAGGGGCTTGGTCCATTTGGAACCAGAGGAACCGCTGTCTTTTCAATTGAGCATCGCCCAACTTAGCTAGAGCATCGCCCAACTTAGTTAGAGCAATCCTTCTCACTGAGAAAATACATCTTTTGGGTCTGTCTAGGGCCTGGGGTATTTCTTACCTCGTGGCCAATGCGATGGATTCCCAGATGTTTGTGTGGTAGAGATTGTTGTCTGTCTAGGAAATTGTAAGATTTTTTTGAATGGGTGTGGGTAGGTGTGTGTTGCAAGGACTCTTACCCCTTTTTCTTCTTATATAATAATACACAGCTCTGCTGAATGTTAGAGAGATATAGACAAAGACAATGGTGAAGAGTAGCCTGACAACGAGTACAGAGCTAAAGAAATGTGAGAAGCTGGTGGAGAGAAAAGGCAAACAAATTGACAGGAGCTATCATACATACTTTAAACAAAATCAACAAATCCTCCTGAATGTGTTCACAGAAATTTGGAGAAAATTATAAGCAACTTTGGTTCCATCATTTCTCAACAACAGTTCTGAGTAATCAACTGGTTGGGTGTATGTTCGTTCCATTTGTTTTGGCTGTGAACTTGTGGGTGGAGGTTTGGGTATGTGGCATTTCCCTTACATTATAAGATTGGAATCATCAGAATTGTGATAATTCATTAGTGGCTGCATAGCCTCTAACGGAAAGAATAGCGTGTGTTGGAACATAAGTGAATTGCCCACCTCTCCCCATCGGCTTAAGCTTTTGGGTTGAACTGGTCGGTGCATGCAACTTAATATGGTATCAAAGCCAGAGGTCTCGAGTTTGAATCCTGGTTAGCGCAATTAAATAAAAATAATTGTTGCTCGCTCCTATTCCACGTCTGAGGCTCGCCCGTCGCTGAGATCTCTCGCCGGAGCCTCGACGTGAGGGGGAGTGTTGGAATATAAGTGAATTGCCCACCTCTCCCCATCAGCTTAAGCTTTTGGGGGTAGACTGACTTAAGTCTATTTTGGTATGCCCAAGCAAGAAGCAAATAGCTAAGGTGCTCTTAGCCCACCAAAGGTAAAACAAAGAACAAAAATAAGAAACAACACTATCCAGGAAGTAATAAGGTAGAGCATACAGGTAAAGATCGAGATCCTCAATATTGATCAAAGCACCATTCAAAGCCATCAATGACTTGCCAGGTGGAACCATCCGTTGATTTGCAATAATTTCATTTGTGATGGAATCGTCAAGCTGTACAAGCATGACATTGCTGTAAGTAACAGGCAAATCCACTTCATAATTTGGATGAACGTAATGGAAATAAATTAGAGAAACAAAAGGCATGTTTTAAGAAAGATGTAACACCTTCATTCGTGATAGTGAAGAAACTATACTTGGAAAATTTTGATTGATTTCCTGCATTGACTGTAAAGGGTCTGATGCTTGAACGATCCGCTGTGCTGTCTGATGACCCAGATCTGTGGTGTGGAGCATACCATAAATGAAAAAGGTGCTTCAATAAAACAAAATGATGCACTCACAGTTTTCCCATACAAAAAATGATGCATTGCCGTTGGACAAAACAAAATAAGATAAATCTGAGGAACACCTATCAATTTATGGAAAGAAGGCAACAATACCTTTGAGTTCCCAGACTTCAAGTGTATCAGACACTGTCGATGACAATAGATAATCTCTGAAGGCCATAATCTCAGTATTTAGCTCTGGCTTGCGTTCCTAGAAATCAATAGAGCATAGAAATAATATTAACACTTCTTTATTCATTCAGCACAGAGCTTGCGTTCCTAGGTTCAATAGATGAAAAACTCTGAATTGAACGAACCAAAATCTTGGAAAATATAAACCCTCTGACTTCTTGACTGAGGTCCTCTGTCTTCGGATCTTCTAGAGGAACACCTGGAATGGAAAGAAATAGCAGCGCTCAATCCATCAGCCAGAAAAATAACCCTATTTAAATAAATTATAAATTATTTTACAAAAGGAGTAGGCTGTAGGGTTTTTTCCCTTCCTGCTTGCTGCACTTCCCCGTGATACATATTTACTCCCTCCATTTCAAATTGTAAGTCATTTGACTTTTTTGGCACCAAGTTTAACCACTCGTTTTATTCAAAAATTTGTGCAAAATATCATTTCTTTTGTTGTTGCTTGCTTTATTAATAAACATTCTTCAAAAGTAACTTAAATTTGACCATGTTTGTACAATTTTTTTTTGAATAAGGCAGTGGTCAAAGTTGGAGTAAAAAAAGACGAGTGGTCAAAGTTGGAGTAAAAAAAAGTCAAACGACTTAAAATTTGGGATGGAGGGAGTACTTGTTAATTTCATATTGATTTTTCATTTTCAGAAAGAACTAATAAGAAACCAATGTGCTATCTGGTGCAAAGAAAACAGCTAGACAAATTACCCTTCTTTATAGCAGTGTCGTCCATAGCTTTGTATTCCATGTTTTTTAGGGCAAGCTCCACTCCATAACCACTCAAGGTGACTGCATCTACAGAACCAACTGAACCACAAAAGGTGGACGTAGTCCCACATCCAGATGGTAGGACAGGACGCAGAGCATACCTGACTTTTCCCTATGAACAACACACAAGTAAAATTAGGCAAGCGAAACATGAAGAGGGACCAAAGGAAACACACAGTATACTCTAGCAAGCCAAAAAAAATTTGCACACAAAATCTAGAAGAGATATTCATGATTGATTTTGGAGATCAAACAGTATCACTTTTAGAAATGGCAAGCTGAAGAAAAAGTGTTGGGCCCTCAATAAATTATCATGATTGTTCATAAACGCATATATGTTTCTTTTTGGTCAATACAGGTAGAAAGAGAAAGGATCTTAAGCAAAAACAAGATACCACACTGTCATAACTCATAAGGGTATGGCATGATTAATAAAAGTATAAACAAAAAAAACTTCAAATAAATTACTGATAATGTGACAAATTAATTAAGTTCTCTTGCCATGTGTAAAAGGTGAACTCTAACTAGGCATAGGCTATCAGTGCTTGCACGTTGAAGAAATGGTAGAAACACCTCTATACCATTATATGTTCAAGGATAGTTCATAAACAAATAATGACCTTGTACTAGACCAAATGGCTCCATTTTTATTGTCTTTATTATTTCCTCATGATCTCATATGCCCTGAAGTACACGACAAAAACAGGCAAATGTATGTTACCTGCTTTGATGCTTCTGCTAGTTGAACATGCAGCTCTTTGAAGCATTTTGTCCCAACAGCCCCATAAAATATAGCAACCGGAGCAGTAATATTTGTGCGAGGATATATATGGTCAAAGTCAAAGAGTTCAGGCTGTTCAGTGGAATCCATAGTTCTGTTGGACAAATCTTCTGAGTTGTCATCTTACAGCTTGAGAAAAGGGGAAGTTTTAAGAAAAAGGGAAGGCACTTACAGCTTGTCCAATCCCCCAAGCCATTCATGTAGCTCGGCTGAATTGAACAATAGAACATTCCCGGTGTCTACCCAGCAGCAAGTTCCTCCAGAAGAGCTAGGATCCACAGCCCCATCAAAAGTTTTTCCAGTACTATGACCAGAAATTTGCTCTGGTGAATCATCAATAGGAAATGAAGATAATGACTCCTTTGCAAGTTGCCTGTAAAGCACTAATCTTGGCGATGCTGATCGAAGGGTAAGAGAAAACTCAAAAATTGAAGAGAGTGGTTCATTGAGTAGTGTGCGGGCATCCTCAACAATCTTCTGGGCGCAGCATTTTGCTGTTAAACATTCAGAGCCTTTCTCTAGTTCCTTCCAGTGGTCAATAAAATCCCAAAATAGATCCTTCCATTCTTTCGAAAGCAATTCGCTAACAAAGTTAGGAAACAAAAGGCTCATTAGGCGTTGTTTGGAAGAATATAACAAGTAAAATCGATCGACCAACAACAATGCTGAAAATGTCAATTAACAAGTACTGCACTACTTTTATGTTTCCTCCAGCCCGCAGAGCAAAATCAGAAGCATACAAAAGTCAGCTGTCTTCCTTATTTGGTTTCTCCTTTGTAAAATAAATAAAAAAGCATATGCCGTTGTTAATTATATTTAGATTATAAACAAATGTGAAGATTTTTGTAGAGTTTTAGGTCAATCCACAGTCCCAGAGCATAAAATAGAATCTGTTGCATACATCAATACAAACAGGCCTCTCTAATATCTATGATCTGACCGAGTGTCTCAGCTCAATATCAGATAGGCTGCAAGGCTGGCTAGCTAATTTGACTACAGGATACTTATTAAATATGAATGAGTTATGGCTGCCAAAATTTTATATTCTTAATAAACAATGTTAATTTCGTCCAGGTTTAAATCACCTTCCAGTATTTAAGCAAAGCATCTGAATATACTCTGTTACCTATATGAATCATAGCGGTGATCATTGTGTATACTACTATGCTTAATAAATACTCTCACAAAACACTGTGATGTCTACCGGTCTGTAGGACTTAATAGTTTTACACTTTTACAGCACTGAAAATAAAATAGATCACCTAAACCACCAATGTTGTAAATTGTAATCTAGTATGAATCAGTTCTGAAAGGATCACTGAAGCTGATCCTAGGAAGGTTTTCTACTAAACCATGAGTCCGTGTCAATCGGCACCCATCTATCACCACCCACAAGTGCCACATAGTCCAGAAATCAAGGAACCGAGCCAGCGAATTCCACTGACATTAGCTATTCAACTCATTCAATGCTAATCCCTAGTGACTAATGAACTTACTAAACCCCCCAAAAAACGTGAAGTCAAATTGGCATATCACTATCAAGCATAGCTACCCAAACTCCCAGTGAACAGAGCCAAAAGCAAACCCACCTGGCTTCGAGCAGCAGCGGCGTGCCAGCCCACTTAGCCCGGAGCGCAGCCTGCACGTTTTTCTGGCGGCGGATCTCGGCCCCCTGGCTGCCAGCGACGAGGCAACCAACGAGCAGAACCGAGACCAGCGCCGCCGCGGCAGCCGAGCCCCCAGATCGGGCCCCTCGCGTCGCCGCCATGCGGGAGAGGCGCGCGCCGACCCGAAGCGCCTGTACCTCCTCGATCCGACTCGTGCTACACGGTGGAGGCGGCTGGACCCCGCATCAAGAGGGTTTCGGAGGGTTTTCGGTTAGTCGTCGTCGACGACGACGAGATGCGGAGCGCGGTCGGGGAGACTTCGCCGGAGACCTGGGTGATTTATTAGGGGGAGAAGAATGGTGAACTGGGAGCGAGGTGCCGGCCGTTGGATTGGCTCTGAACGGCCCGTCATTTTTCATAGCTCTTTCCGCTTTTGTATTTATATACTGGGATGGAAGTGGGCCTCTTTTTTAGAATTGTGAATAAACAGTGACAAG
>JADLZK010007444.1:0-10260 GCA_015847255.1 Hyparrhenia diplandra
AGTTTGAAATCACTCGGAGATTTCAGAATACCGGGTTTATATGGACTCAAGTGTAGACTGCGATTGCTTCGTAATTGCGAATTATACTTGATTTCTTATAAATTGGTCGGCTCTCATTACAGGGCCTATTCTATAGCGAGGTGTGTATGATACGCTAAAGGATTCGCATGCAAGGGTGGATATGATCGGGACGTGTCACGGGAATAGAGGGCCCAATTTTCGCCAACAGTCATGTCGCCACTGCGCCCGGATCGCCCGAGTGCACCGCCGGCTGGGGGTTAACTCACCCGCATTATCGCTGCCCCAAATCGATGCGGGTATTGACCCCGTCGTCGTGGACAACCTTCCGCGAGACATGCTTGCAGAGGCCTTAAAGAACTCTGATTTTTCTTTTTAATCTCTGGCCAAAACCACGTGACTAGTCCTTACGCCTCACGGTAACTCCAAATATGATAGTTTTTCTTTCTAATTTTTTGAAATAATCGCTGTATCAAGAAATTGTATTCTTCTTGCTATTACTTTTGTCATGTTTTTTTAAAAACGTTTGAAATTTTAATTTCAGAAAATACGGCTTTTGACAACATTTTTGGAGCATCTAATGATTTTCACGAGTAAGAAGTCATGCACATAAAGTTGCATAACTTCTTAATATGTACATCTCATTATAGGTTCTACCCGGAGTGTAGGATCCACGGACAGTGCCGAGAGGTTCATCGATCCCTCGCATTCGGGCATTTGACTTGCGTGTTCAATCTGATTGATCGATCTTATGTAGATGTATAGCTACCTTGATCTCTAGATGGTTGATCTCGATCAAACAAACTTATTTTGATAGCTTTTGTGCATACGTGATGGTTGATGTCCGATCGGGTACCTACCTAGGGTGCATGATGATGAAAACCGAGATGTGTTATATAAGTTGTGATATACTTCACTAGTGGGAATAGACTTTTCGAGATCCAGGAGCTTTAGTCCTGACCATTATTGTTGACCCCGGGACAAGAGGAGTTAGTCCCAATTGTAACATATTATCCTATTTGGGACAAAAATCTTTGTCCCTTTCAGATATGTAATTTTTTTGGCAATCGCTTTGTATGAAAACCACAATGTCATTTGATCCTTCATAAAAAGGTGTTTTTTTTTTTTTCTTAATGGCTTAAAGGAAGAAAAGAGAAGTGAGAGATTAATGAAAGGTTCTCTACCACCATATAGCAAAAGAAACTTACAATATGAAAGTTGCTTCAAAAAAATAAATCTATATAAATTAAATTAAAAATAAATAAAAAAATTATGAAGGGAGAGGAGGTCTCACATGACACTGCTTTTTATGAAGAAGCACAAGTGTCATGGGATCCTTCATCATAAAGGAATGCCATGTCGCACCTCCTCTCCTTAATAATTTTTCTAACAAGAGATTTCATACTCCCATATTTAGGTGGGTTCACTCCACCTTCAACTAGCAATGTGGTACTAAAGGAATTGCACTCTCCTTTGCACTTTATGGACGGGCCTTTTGAGATTTTCTTAACCATTTCAAGGAGTGACTTAGCTTTTTTAGTAAGCTTGTGTCGCGCATGTACTCCCAGGTTTGGTATTTGGTATTAGAAGTTTTTTTGACTACCGCGCTTTTATCGGCCAGCCATTCAACAAGATTTTCTCTCTCACAGCATCACCAGTCGGCCAGCATCTTCTCTCAAAACAAATCAAGACTGACCAACCAAAGATGACCAAATGAACGGCTTCAATTTAAGCTTGTGTACGGCATGTACACACCGTATATGAAAAAAAGTTAGATTTTTAAAGTGAATCTTAATGGGACATGAAAGTCGCTCAAAAAATTAAATATCTGTAAATTTTATTGTTGGTCCAAAGTCAAATTCCATATATTTTATAAATTTGATTTTTTAATTATTGCTCTATCTTGTCCTTCGTCTCTTAACGGGCGGTCGATCCGGTGCCTCGATCAAGACCAACATGATGACACTTTCGCGAACGATGGCGACGTGCGCCCTCTTGGCGCTGAAGAGGTGTGTAGGATCGCGCGGTTGGGATACGCATGCAAGGTGGATATGATCAGCACGTGTCATGGAAAAAAAATACTACTATACTCCTATATGAGCGGTCATGTCAGTCACTGACCTCTCGCGCCTCGACACAAAGACAGCCCCCACATGTAAGGTGGAGTCTTGTACACCGCTGTGTAGTCTGCACCGGATGGGCACCCACATTATTTCCCGACCCAAGGCGCGCGCCGAGCCTCGAGGAAAGCCGTGCCGCCGCGCCTTACCGCCTCGAGCCATGGAGAACTTTTCGGGAGTTGCTTTGAGACGACATTTGCGCTCCGCGTCGCCATGGTCATAGAGGATCCTATGGAGGGCCTCCTCAATCTAAAGACTCAAGAACCCTTAGTAATTTTTCTTTTAGACCTGTGGTCAAAACTTGTGAATAGTCTTTCTCCCTCATAGTAACCCAAATGTGATGTTTTTTCTATTTTTTTTTTTGAAAATCGTTCTCTATCAAGAGATTGTTTTGTTGCTACATCTATTACTCTTGTCATGTTCCTTAGGGTTCAAAATCTTTGGGTGTCACACTTTTTATCATGGATTTTTTCAAGGATTTTCCGGCGCTATGCATGTAGAGTGGCGGGCGACGTCCCCGTCGACGCCCGGGCGCTCAATGGTAACCGTGAACTTCAAAGATTTGCCGGCTCAATCCTTCGAAGGTGCTCATAGGGGTAGGGTTTGCGTGCGTGTTGAGCATGTGCGTTGTACTGTGTAATCTCAAAAAAAAACATTTGAAATTTGTATTTCAAAAAATACAACTTCAAACAACATTTTTCGGGCATCTAATGATTTGCCAGAAGAAGTAATGAACACAAAAAGTTGTATAGCTTCTTAAGATGTACATCTTTTATATTGGTCATTTATTCATCAAACAACGTTGTGGTAACATTATTCACTAGATTTACACGTCTCATAGAGTTTATGGATCTATGAGAGAGATTTCAAAGATTTGTGAACAATGTCATTAGCACTATCGGATGGGAAACAACCAAAATAAGAATTGTCGATCTTGCTAAGTTATGAAACTCTAGCTTAAAACTTTTGATTTGACATTATCTTGTAAAGGAAAACTACGTCTCAATTTCAAAAAGATTGAAAATTGAAATTTAAATGTTTTATGACTTAGGATAGATAAGCCCCCAACATAATGATTGTAGTTCTCAACTATCCATGAAACTTTATAGTTTATAACTTTTTGATTTGAGATCATCTTGTCATGGAAAAACATGTAGTAATAGTTTGAAAATGTTTACTATCTTAGTACAGACCCGCATTGGGTTATTTTTTTTTTGACTGAAAAAAGGCGTCTGCCCATTTCCTTGGACTCGTTCCGCGGGTGATGTCCGTCATTTGGACACCTCCGCCCGATTTCTTGCGGGCTGGACACCCGTCCCTCACCTTTGTGCGGGCTAGACACCCGCGGTGCTCACCAACACATGTTTGCCTCCCCGCCGCCGGTGATAGCGACCACTCTTGATTGCACAAAACATTTTAGCTAGTATAGAGCGCTCATGGGAGATTCCACCAAAAAAAGCCCCCCGCCGCCTTGCGCCATGGAAAACCTTTCGCGTGACATGCTTGCAGAGATCGCGATTCAAGTTGCCAAGGTCTCAGCAGATCCCATGTTGGACCTCGCCAATCTGCGGGCCACCTGTTTGCAGATGAAAGCGGCGTGCGGCGACCCCCTGGTGGGACGGAGCATCCCACTGGACCGGGTGCTGTACCTGCGGGGCTACTACCTCGGCGAGGGATCCGGTGGAGGCGGGGGTCGGGTACTACTCGCTGAGTATTGCGCGAGTCTCATTGCCAAGCTCGCCGTGGCCGGCAACCCGGAGGCGTGCTGCAGAGCAGGCATGTTTGCCGTGTTCCTGGAAGGCCGTGGCACCGTCTCGCTGCCGCTCGACTTGCTAGAACAAGCCGCCAACTCAGGGCATGCACAAAGCTTGGTATGTGCATGCCCTTCGCTCTGGGCGGAATGCCGCCGCCGCCCGATGGCGACCATGCCGGGGCGGTGTTGCGGGAGTTGGAGCGCGACACGGGCGGCGGCGATGGCTGCACCTGGAACAGTGCGGGCTGTGGCCAGAGCTCATAAGCAAAAAGGCGCGAGTGTTGTACAAGCACTCGGTGCAGACGCACTATGCATAGAGGCAGCATCTTCCTCCCCTGGCCCAACCGGTGCCTCGCCGGGGGCGGGCATCGGTGCAGAGAGCCGGGATGGTGCGGCCGTTATGCCGAACAACGGAAACGGGGGGTCGTGGTGCATTTTCTGTAGCGAGGAGTGTAGGATCCGCGCCCGAGTGTAGTAAGTTCTTCCGTGTTGCACTCGTCGGGATCGGCGCGGGCAGGAGCATAAACCGATAGCATAGATAGGAGCGATGGGTTCTGGGGTTCAACGTGCTAGTCCTTCCGTCAGCTAGAGACCGCATATCCGTGACATCCAAGTGCACGTATGCGGTGTGCCACCATGTCGGAGACCGTCGGGGGCTCAAGAACCCTAATTTTTTCTTTTTTAATTTGTGGTCAAAACTTGTGACTAGTCTTTCTCCCTCATGGTAACTCCAAATGTGATGGTTTTTCTTTCTAATATTTTTAAATATCGTTCTCTATCAAGAGATTGTTTTGCTACATCTATCATGTTTCATCGACAACATTTGAAATTTGAATTTCAAAAAATACAACTCGAAACAACATTTTTCGAGCATCTAATGATTTTTGGTCCGAAAAAAAAGGCGTCGCCCATTTCCTTGGACCGTTCCGCGTGTCATGTCCGTCGGACACCTCCGAGGACTTTGCCACCGCCACATTAAATCACGTCCCGCATCACCGCGGGTTGGACACCCGCATTATTGGTGCTCATCACCAACACCAAGCGAAGGCGCCAAATGCTTGTTTAGCCCCGCCTTGCGATTGGCGCGACCACTCTTCACCACACAAAACTTGGCTAGTAGAGCGCTTTAGAGCTTCCACCAAAAGCCCCCGCCGCCTCGCGCCATGGAAAACCTTCGCGTGACATGCTTGCGAGATCGTGATTCAGTCGCCAAGGTCTCGGCGGATCCCATGTTGGACCTCGGCAACCCGCGGGCCAATTATGATTGAAAGCGGCAAGGCGGCGACCAGTGGGATGGAGCATCCAATCGACCGGTGCTTTGGCCTGCGGGGGGCTGCTGCTGGCGCGAGTACCGCGTGAATATTATCACCGGGCTCGCCGCCGTCGACCCGGAGGCGTGCTTGAGCGGCTTGTTTAGCGTCTTCATTAGAGGCCATGACACCGCTGCCGCCGCTGGGATCTTTGACCGCACGCGCCCGCTTGTCGAGCATGAAGCCACCAAGTATGTCCTTGCTCTTGTGCTCTGGGGCTAACACCGGCGCCGCCACCGGCGACTATGCTCGGGCGGTTGATCGGAGATCGCGCGAGACCGGAGAGGAGACGGCCGGACGTCTAGCGACCTTCGAAATTTCCATTCTGAAATTCGCCGACATATGGATCGCTGCTTCTTGGCGTTGGTGTGTGGTATCCACAATACCGTGATGCCGCCCCACCGGAGCCTCGCCATGGCGGGCATCGCTGCGAGGAAAGATGGTGCGGTAAAACTTTCAGTTGACGGGGATCCCGGCCGTCGCACACGTTCTGCGGCGAGGAGTGTAGGATCCATAGCGGTGTCGAGTTTATTCATCATTAGTAAAGTGCGATATTTGATGGATCATATGCACGATTTTATGCTTGATGTATTTAGGATTTTTTTTTTATGTATGGGACTGTTGATGTTCTTGATCGAACAGGCTTATTAATTTGATGAGATCGATCATACAGTATGCATGGTTGATGAGATTCGTGTTACACATTGTTCCCACCCCGTGTTCACTTTTTTCACTATGTGCCAGCATTCTCTGCTGGTGTGGTGCACACATCTCAATGCAAAATGGATGGTGCAGATAGTATGTGCTCAACATATGGATGTTGATTTTTCGTGTCACGTAGTACAACTTGTATTGAGCCATCACTTCCCTGCCTCCCTGTCACGGTGTCACCCACTACTACACAGTGCAACCCCCACTAGCTAATTCTCTCGACATGAAAGCACGCCACCCCACAATCGCACTATCACCTCACTAGCATGCCACTAGTAATAAAAAGAATAGAAAACTACTAGTACTACTACTACTTGTAGGCCGGGCGGAACTTGAATGCTTCAGGTGTCTCAAAACTTTTAAATCGCGTTCTGTCTCGAAACTTTCAAATCCAGCGTTCTCGGCTTCCCGTGTTGTAGCGAGGGCCGGGGCTCGTTGTTAAAAAAAGAAGGGCAAGAGGCCGGCTACTCAAGAGGGCAAGAGAGGCGAGCGAGGGCTAGCGCTCGTTGTCAAAGAAGGGCCGGCAACAGGCCGCAACATGGCGACGCGATGGCGGGGATGCGCGTGGCGGCGTGCTTCTGTTGCGACTGCCGGAGGACCTTCTCGGCGAGGGGAGATCCTCTCGACGCGCATCAAGGAGTCCACTCCATCGTACATGGTGCTTTGTCGGCGTCTGCCGCAAGTTCCGGCCGAGTTCACCGACACCGGAGAGGCCATCCGGCTCGTGCCTTTCCATCAGCTTCATCAGTGCTTCCTGTTTTGCGATTGCGGAGGACCTTCTCGGCGAGGAGATCCTCGACCTTTGCATGAAGGAGTACACTCCATCATACATGGTGCTTCATCGCGTCTGCGCAAGATTCCGCAGTTCACCGACACATAGGAGGCCATCCGCTCGTGCCTTTTCGTCGCTTCGAGCGCGTCTTGTCCGATCATCCGCGGGACATATGCTGCGGCCTCGGGGACTGCGGGATTTCTCGGGGAGCTTTGTCGGCTCTTCCTCCAGCCCATCATCCGCGGGACATATGCTTCGTGGCCGGGGGATGATGAAGATGGTGGTGGCGCCGTGGTGGGATCCCAAGTTCTTTGGAGCCCCTCGGAAAGCCCCGTCTTTGGGGACTCCGTCGCGGCTTACTTGTTGGTGATCTTTGGCGTCGGTCGGGACCGCGGACCTCAAGCGCGTATTTGCTCCATGGAATCAGCGGCGGCCCGCAGCCGGCGGCCGGTGGGCGAACAATGGTTTCTTTGCCCGCGTGTCTTTTGGCCGGGAGGACCTCGACGCTTGTGAAGCCAACCTTGTTTCATGCGATCGATCCGTTCTTTGTCGGGCGTGGTGTCAGGTGTATCGAGATCTCTGGTTATCTATCTCGTATCGACACGAGGCCGGCGTGGCGCTCTTTCGCCTTCGTAGGATGTGCAAGATGTCCCTATACTTTGGTTTTCGTTGACATATACTATGGTTGTGTAAACATCGGTTGTACTTTAATTTGCAACATGTGTTTATTTCCCTATGTTGAGCGTAATATAATTATTATAAATTTGTGCTAGAAATTTAGGTGAGAGCTCGTCGAGGGTTAGCGTTGAGATGTTCGCCCGGCGACCATGGCGGCACGGCGGAGGTGCGCTGCCAATGTCGCCCACTGCCTGGCCTTGATGGCCACAACGGCTAGGTTCTTTAGGGCGACCTAAAGGCATGTCTAGTAGGCCGGAGCACCCGACTATGACGGCAAACTCGGTCGCGGTGGACGCCGGCGAGAACCACGGTGGCGGCGGCGTTGGTGGGCGCTTTCACGGACGGGGGGCGCAATCCACACTCTTCATCCTTTAAATGCTTCCTCTATCACTCCTCACGGTAGTCATCAAGATTCTCATCTCTATACCACTTCCTCCACCACTCACATCATCATTATGTATCTCTATAGTACGACACCAACAACCATTTGTGGGACCCGCTTATAATTTTATCTAAATATATCCATGTGACATCTTGTTAGGAGAATTTTTTTGAAACGAATTCAATGGTGTACTAATCGGAATTTAATTTATTTTCTGGTTTGGATTTATGAGCTATACTAGCATTTTTTTAGTTATTCAACTAGTAGGACCCACCACCTCTTATCACGCCTTGCAGCAGCGGTGGGACCCGATGCATTCTTTCCTATCGCGCGCTACCCACCGGAAATTGCGGTGAGAGGCCAACATCTGGAAACTTCTGATGCAATCTTTGCAGCGTTTTTACAGTTAAAATTTTCTTCCAGGAACGGTTCTGAGGTTGCCGGTGCGGTTAACTGGTGAGGTTGCGGGCGACGGCAAAATTGAAATAATTAAAATTTTCTTTACGTGTCTAACCCGTCGACATGCCTAGCATTTGTCCTCCCACTCCTTTCCCTCCACTGCGGCTTTCCACTCCTCGCTTTCCCCCCCAACGAAACCGCCGCCGCCCTCCTCGCCCTCTCCCCACCCCCGCCGCCGTTGAAGATGACGCGCCATAGAGAACGAGGGACCCAAACCTATTGTGGAGGGACACTAGCGAGAAGGAAACCCTAGCAACGGTGAGGGCGGAGAAGAAGCGGCAGGCGGCAAATAAGGCGAGGAAGGAGAAGAAGCTGCCGATGGGAGTGGAGGCGACGAAGGAGATCTTGGACAAAGCGTTGGGCCCCTTGGCGTCATTGTCGGCCGGGCACGATGCTCATCTGGAATCGTGGCCATGGCCAGCGTCCGGGAAGGTCACGGAAGCGAGGCCGAAGGAGAAGGAAGCAAGCTCGTCGTTTTCAGTCGTGTCTTCGGGCATGGGGTCTCAACATATGATCCATCGGTGTCAGCAACAGCATAGTTTTCTACTGGTGTCATTAACCTTGTCTATAGTGATTGAATAGTATTTTATACTTCAATTGTAGGAATTTGTTGGGGTCCTTATAAGGATGATGGTGACAATGCGGTGGATAAGGATGATGGTGACGATGCTGAAGATGATGCTCTTCTTCGCAGGCTCTCGTTTTGATGATTGGTGCCGTTGGTGATATTTTGGTTCTCTTTATCTATCTTAATTACAGGTCATATGTAATCTTTAATAATCTTAGCATCGTGCTGGTTAGTGTATGGTTCTCTTTAATATTTTGGTTCTCTTCATCTATCTTTGATTCTTTATTGATAAAATAAGTCATAAAAAATAAATTATATTTGTGAAAAAAAACTCAATGGGATGGAGGGAGTACTAGTTGTTATAAAAAAAACAATAGTAGTACTTGTGCAATTATTTGTGGGACGGAGGGATCTTTGTCAATTTGAAACTTGAAACCATAGCGCGGCACGCACACGGCAGTGGCGCGAGGCGTGTGCCTATTGGTAAATCTAACGTCACTATAACATTAGTGGAGTTAATCTCACCTAAGGCTATAAGCCATCGAGAGAAGCTTCGATTAGTGGTTCATCTCTTAAACACTACTATGTGCTAGGTTGTCATCCCCAAGCGACAATGCTAGGAAATGCATAGGTGATACTTGTGATATGTGTTGTTTGCAATCTATAAGAAATAAATATAAAAGTCTATCCGCAAGTAAGCGCACAGATATAAATACCACTTTGTAGCATTTCACCGGGAGTAATCCGGGTTTTGTCATTTATATTCTACCACGAGGGAGGAATAATTGAAAGGTGGGCGCAAACATAATTAATAAGTGGCATACTTATGAGAGCTTCTGTTACTAGTGCTTACTTTTTAGCGGGGTAAACCAATAATGATAATAATATGATAATGATAAATAAAGGCGAGGCATCACACGCGAGGAGATGGGAATAAACTACTAAGTTAGACTTAACATTGGACTTCCTTAAGAGCGAGAATTCATCTATAGCATTTAATCTACTAAGTCATTACATCTACTCTAAGGCATATGTTATCATCTATAGCATAGTAAATTCTAGATCATGTATCCGGACGACTATCAAGGAAAATCAAGAGCGAAACAAGATATTCCCCATAATCAATGTCCACTTGTCTTATAGGACGGAGGGTGGATTCCAAAGGACTCAACAAGAGGTTGTCACTCCGCAATCTACCACACGACTCGGAATATAAGGTGCATCCGCAGGTCGTCATATATAAGCACCACGCTTACATAAATATCTTTACCACCTAACCCACTCGAGTATTGAATTAGGCGTTCTATGAATAGATACATATATCTATCATAGACTATATCTATATCAATCATACTATTAGAATAAAGTAAGAACATAGCAAACAAACACATATTATTAATAAAGTGCAAAGTCATAGATACAAGATAATTCATACCGTAAAACTTGAAGATCGAGAACTCTAGGTAGGCACACCCGGCTCTAATCGAAT
>JADLZK010007446.1:0-19547 GCA_015847255.1 Hyparrhenia diplandra
GAGCGAGCGAGAGAGAAGAATGGCACATCTAGATGTGCGGAGTGCTGGGATGGTGGGACAATTGGCAGCTGCGCATCCTCGTCCTCGGCAGCCTCGGCCTTCGATGGTTTCTGCTCGTGGCTGGCCCGATGCGCAGGTACAGCGTCTGGCGCTGCTTCAGGCTGTGCGGCATATGGCTTGCATACATTGCCCAGCGATGCTTCTGACCATCTATGCGCTGGCCACCCTCTTCAACCGTCACGCCAGGGCGACCGCCAGCAGCAGTCTCTGTAATGGCATTGCGAGCGACAAGGCGAGGATCCTGGAGGTCCTATGGGCTCCTGTCCTGCTCGTCCATCTCGGCGGGCAGGAGGAGGAGCTGACTGTCTGGACCATCAAAGAAAAACAACCTGTGGATAAGGCACACCGTGACCATAATGTCTCAGGTCGCGGTTGCCTGTACGCTTCTACCAGTCGTGGCATAATCCCGCGACTGGAAGCTATCGGCATCAGAGATCCTGCTCTTCATCATTGGGTCGTCAGTTGCAGTGAGAAGCCATGGGCCCTCAAAGAAACCATCAGTAGTAGAGCGGCGTCTGTGTCGCTGAAACCACAGAAGCGTACTTCTACAAGATTGGCTTTCTTCTCAGATTGGTACAACTGCTGCACCAAGGAGTCGAGCTCGAGCAAGAAGAAGCATGCGGCGAAGCCGGAGGCGGGCGAGGAGGATAATGTGGAGGAGTCGAGCTCGAGAAAGAATAAGCATGCGTTGAAGCGGGAGGCGGGCGAGGAGGATAATGTGGGCTTGTCGGAGGTAGATAAAATCAATATACTGCTCTCGGGCAGGTCGATGTCAGCTGCTGCCGATGACCTTGTGCAACGAGGTAGAGCTGGAAATGTCCAGGATGTTCTTCGGCCTCTGAGCACAAAGGCGGAGAAGGAATTGAAGGGCTGGCTGCGTGGCGCGTTTGGGCCCATATATACCAGAGCTAATTGGGTTTTCATCCATGTGCTGGTGGTGCCCATCCTGCACGCCGCCGCCCTCACGCTGTTTGCGACAAGCGACAAGGATGGGTACAACGGCACCGATGTGAAGATCACATACATCCTCCTGTGCCTCACCGCCGCGCTGGATGTTTTTGCGGGGATCATCCGTCAGCTCATGTACCGGGCCATATCCGCAAGTTTCCCGGCCTTGTGCGAGACGGTACCAGGCTACAACCTCATGGAAGCGGTTCTTCGGCGGAGGCACAAGGCCATTGGGTGGCTGGTCAAGTGTGCCACCAGCCTGGGCTGGGGCTGCAACGAAGAGTATTTCGACTACTGCAACTGCAAATGCGCCGGCGGTCAAGACGACGACTACACAGTGTACAAGATAGTGTCGGATATGGTCCTTGCAGATCTGGTGGGTGCACAGGGTCGCGACCTTGACAATTACAGGGTCTTCACGGTGCCATACGAACCAGGCGCTGTGGATGCACAGGGCCGCGACCTTGCCAATCTGGTGGAGGATGTTGAGCTTGGTGGCGAGATCATGCAGCAGCAGAGCATCATCACGGCGCGGCGGCCAACTGGGCTCTAGTGAGGAGCAGCAGAAGTTGTGCGGCCCCAAGATACGGAGGACCCTGCGTGGGTCCTTCGACAGGAGCGTCCTCGTTCGGCACATCGCCACCGACCTCTGCTTCCGCGTGCAAGGCCCCTCGTCCCCCGGCGACGACCGAGAGACGCACTGGCTTTCGCATCAAGTGCACGGAAGCAATATCCAGCTACATGGCTCGGCTGCTGAATTTCCACCCGGACATGCTGCTCACTGGCAGCAGGCAGCATCTGGTCAGTGAAGCCATGGATGAATTTGAGTCCATCTTGGGCAGCGCCATGGATGACAACAGCGGCAAGCCGCTCAGCAAAGATGACCTGATCAAGATCATCGACGTCGGGGAAGAGGCACGTTTCTTGGAGGTGCCCATCAGTAATAAAATTGAAGACGAGGAGGTAAAAATCTTTTTCCCACTTGCAGATGCCTATTCGTAATTAATATAGCTGGAGACAAGGAGGTAAAATCTTTTTCCACTTGCAGTTGCAGGTGCCCATCGAGAGCAAAGCTGAAGACAAGGAGGTAAAATATTTCTTCCACATCCCCGAGGCATGCGGGCTCGCAAAGGAGCTGCTGGCTATTGATGAGGCGCCCAAGCGCTGGGAGGTGATGTACCGGGTGTGGCTGGGCATGCTCTTCTACTCCGCCAGCATGTGCAGGGCGACCAGCACGCTAAGAAGCTTGATGAAGGTGGTGAGTTCCTCTCCTTCGTCTGGTTATCCTCTCGCTCAAGGGTGCCAAGACCCTGAGCGACAAGCTTCAGATGCCGGAGGGAGACAACGAGTAACCAACGCCGATCGATGCCCACCACTAGTTTGTTTGAAAATTAATTATATCCTCCAGATGCTTCAATTCGATCACCAATGCGATGATTTTAATTCTACTGTTTGTTTGTTTGTTTAATTTGTAGCCAGCTTTGTCCGATCCAACTGCTGGGTCGGTTTGTTTGTTGCCTTGCCATGTATGGGCGTTCGCCCGCGGCTTAATAAGCTCAGCCCCCGATCGAGTCAGATTCAGTGTGTTTCATTTGTTGTCTTTTGCGATACCGGTGTCTACTGCTAGATGTATCATTGCTATATCGTACTTCTAATATTCAAGAAACTTCATAAATCTTTTTTATATTCTTCCTAATTTATAAAAATTTTGGTTAAAAATATACCTTCAACATGCTCTTTACTTAGGTATTTATGTATAGACACCATCTCTAACTAAAATAGAGAATAAGGCTGACTTTTTAGAATAAGCACAGATACAATAAAGCGATGTTTACTCAAACAACTCTCTAAAAAGATTTTGAAAGTAAATCGAGAAAGACTGTCAAAGATGCTATTGAGAGAGCTAGAATATTTTGTTTGAGCAAATTATTTTCTTGAATTATTGCGGATTATTTTCTAGAATATTTTGTTTGAGCTAGAATATCAGCAACCTACGGTTGAATTTAATGCGGATTATTTTTAAAAAAATATTGGTGCTAAGCAACCTGAACAAATAATGCAGAACAATTGAGGTTGGTGATCTCTTTTATTAGGTGTCGGGGGGGGCAAATCAGTCATTTCATGTACCACTTAACAACAAGTTAAGTCACGAAACTGACGCAAGGGCAGAAAAAAAAAGTAAACAAAACTCAAAACTAGGACAAATAACCAAATTCATTTAAAAAAAAGGTCCAAAAAACTAAGAACAACTTTCAATAGGGACAAGAAAATAATTTGCCCATTTTGTTTCCCCTCTCATCTATGATGTTGCTACGGGAGATGAAGGCCCACGTCGGCGTCCTCAGTGATAGTGTACCAAGGCCCATGTTCAAGTTATATGGGCCTAGTTTTTCGTGTGTCTCGAATGACATGTCTTGAATGAATGAATTGGCGGTCGTCGCTCTTTATTCTCGACTGAATGAATTGAACGGAATCCCTCCTTTTGTTTTGTATATGATGCCTCACAATCATCCGTCTCTATCAGCAGGCAGGTCTGATGCTTCTTCCTTTTCCCTTGGACCAGGTTGCATGAACATGTCACAGTGGCAGTGTCATGGCACGCACAAGGTGGCATTGCCGGATTGCCAATGCCAATGCCAGGGTGTACTAGTGTATGCTGTTGACTTGAACGAGAGCTCGATGCCCCGCCTCGACGGATTCATCATCATATAGGAGTATCCATATAGACCGCAGGAGGTGCTTTGGTAGCGGCCGACATGTGGGTCGGTCGGCCGATTTCATCCCCGTTCCTCCTCCAGCGGCAGAGTCAACCCCCCAACTCGCCACCCAGGTGGCAGGTGCGCTGCACCGGCATTTCCTGCAGCCTGCACGTCTCAACCTGCCCACTTGGTTGGTTGGCACTGGCAGTGGCAGCCAAGGGGAGCCCAAGGACAAGGAAGCGAATACACTTGCCCATCGTGTCTCCGGAGCATCTGCCGCGGCGAACGAAGGCCGCAGCCAGCTTCGCACTGCCCCCTTGGTGTTGGTGCTGTGCCAAAAGTCAACCCGTAACTACTCAGGAGTACTGGTACGGCGCAAGCGGCGGCCGGCGAGTACCTTTTGCGTTGACTCTTTCCCTGAACCCTCCTTGTCCTTGTTCATCGGCGGCATTGGGCAGGCAGGCAGCCAGTTCTGACTGGCGGCTTGACATGGCCAATTGCCCTGCGTCCAGGGTGCCTGCACATCAGGCATCAGCGCGCGTCCGCGTCGTGGTGACTAGGCGCACAGCCGCACGCACAGGGCAGGGCAGTGCAAGTGCTGGAGCTGATCAGATCCGAGTCAGATCCCAGAGGCGGAGGCAGGACGACTTGACGACGGATTCCTCCAGTTCCAGGGCTCATCTCCTCTCGTCGTCAGGAAAGAAAAAAAGGGCACGGTCAATGGCGACTTGTGAGCTGGCTGCCTCGACTTTTGCTTTACGCCTGACATGTCATCATCTCCGGCCATGCATGCAATGCAATTATGCAATGTAATGCAACCGGCTGACCAGGGCGCCCAGAAAAAAGCTCGTTGTTCCTCCATTTTCTCCGGCCGCAATGTTGCACAGGTTGTACCGATCGACGGCTTTCTCTCCTGTCTCTGTCTCCATGCATGAGTCGGCAACGAACGAGCCTAACTCCACTGAATGCTTGCACCGTCGTGGGGCCGGCCGGCGTCCCCCGTCGCCGTCGGCAGATGTATGCCCGATCGGCCGTCAGAGGCCAGAACGCCGCTCTCCCCGGCCGTCCATGTCAGCGGCAAAGCACACGGCAGGCACGGGGGGGTGTCATGGGCACGCTTCCCTCACCGGACCACCTGACCTGACATGCATTCATTCATACGCCGATGGATGCCCTGCGGAGATGACAGTCAGATCGACGTCCTGGTATTTCCACCGACGATCTCGCGAAACCGACGGCCGATCGATGGCGCCGCCGCGGAAGATGAACGGTCCATGCACGGACCTCGAGGAGGACCCGTGCCGTGCGCTGCTGGGGCTCCAAGAGTTCACAGCCGCCGTCTCGCCTCCTTCTCACTGCCATGTCACACCGGCGGATCTGCTATTGCGATCTGCTATCGCCGGCCGGCCTCGATCTTCTCCGCATCGAACACAAGATCGAGACGCTTGGTCTCTCTCCAGTTCTTTTTTCAGTGGGCTCTGACCGACTAAAAAATGTTGTACTGTTTTTAACATAAAAATGCTATATGAAATGATGGGGTTTTCTCCCTCTCTCTCTCTCGCTTTCACGGGCTCCATTGAAAAGCGTCGACTTAAATCTCCGGTTCAGAGTTAGGCGTAATGCAGTTTTCTGATTCTTATCCTACTCGCTCGAATTTCATCTGAAAGACTGCATACATGATGTATCTGAATCTCTTCTGACTTAACCAACGCTCTCAGAAATCTGTTCCCAATTGACATTACTTCTCATGAAAGAAGATCACAACCTGCGTGTGAAACATGAGCTAGTAGCAGAGAGATGGCGGGTGGAGATCGATCGGTCCCTTGCACACTGCAATGCAGGCGTGTCGGCGTCTGATCAGATCTCCATGCACGGCAACTTTATAGAAAAATCTGGCTAGATTAGCATTGCTAAATCTCGGTTACTGAATCCACCACCTGGTAGCAGTTAATCCACTGAAAAGATCTGCAGTGATCCGTTTATGGACTGGATTGTCTGTTTAATGTGTCTATACTAGGCCTACAGCTGGTGCAGTGTGAATGGTAATGGACAGAACCCACAAAGCTACTAGAATCTTTGCCTAAGTTCTTATCTGACAGTGATCCGTGATATATTCTTCTGGTCATCTTTCGGTGATGTATCAAAGGCTTTTATTAATTTTGAGCAATCTGACTGATTCTTCCTTCCCTTGTAAATACCCTCTTGATAAGACAAAAACAAAGTGCTAGCCAGTGCGATGTTTCTAACCTGCGAGAACGCTACTGAATAGTTTAGCTTTGTTAGCTGTCTGGGCCATCTTATAGTTTATATTAAAAAAAATGGCTGTACCATGTTTTGCGAAATTGTTCCCATCTTTCACAAACAGTTGGTATTGGTATAGACCAGCAGATAACAAATGACCATGCAAGCGGACCCCCTCCTGTCAGTGAGAACCCAAAAAAAATCTTACAAGGAGCACTGATGAACCTCTAATGTTTGCTCCTATTTTCACAAAGGAAAACCGACTGACCTTTCGGCACAGGGAATATCCTCGAGTAATTTTCACACAGCTGTGCTTGGAGAAACTGTCAAGGAGAAGTTGTTAGCGTCGATGTCCACTGGTGTTTGGCGGCTTCTTTATGATCCACAGATCCAGGCTCAAGATGTTACCGTCAGGTTAATTTGGCTTCATCACCAGGAAGCGTGTCTTGGCCGGCTGGGCTAATAATAAGCACAGAAAAGTCTCTGGAGCGATTAGCTGGCCATTAATATGGCGACTCTGGCCATGTCACATCTTCATCCTTGTTTTTTGGATATTTTTTCAAGAGAAAAAAAAATAAGTACACAAAATAAAAAATATATTTTGGATAAGCCATTGGAAGCGACATATATATGCGATAAAGCTGTTATTGTCTGGATGAAAGGTACTACGAGTATTACCCTCTTCAGCAGTGGACAAAGTGAGGGGAGGAAAGAAGTTGGTTTGAGCAGCTCAAAGTTGAGGGTGAAAGATGGTGACCTAACAAATGGCATGCAACACTAACCATTGCCAAGATTATTCTTCTCTATTGTCAAACTTGGCTTGCTTCCTTTCTTAAATGATATGACAGCGCTCCTGCTAACCCTTTTCAAAAAAAAAAAAAAACTGTAAAGGTGAGTTTGATAGACCTTGCAGTTACTGTTTAGAACAACTATATATGTGTCTATATATCTTCTTCAAGTGCCAGATACACTTGTTATTTATAAAGCCTGGAGATGGAAATGTTTGAGAGAACATATATTTTTTATATATAAAAAATGCTTGTGACTTAAGGGAGGTCAAACCAAGCAAGCAGATTGATGAGATTAGTGGTTGATGGTCCAGTCATCCTTATCATGCTACAAAGAGAACTTTTGACTTGTAACTAGTGGATTAAGTTTCTCGCCCTTATTATATTATACCAGGCAATATATAGTACATGTACATGCGTACTAACTAAAAAAGAAGCACATGTGTCTTAGTCATGGAAGTGTGTTTTCTGACTGACGCTAAAGATTCCGTGATGACAGTGTACTTGTATAATGATATTCGAATAAACTTCAAGGCGTGGAATTATGCTCTACCAACTCGTCCAGGGCGCCTAAAAAGTCGATATTGACCAAATGAACAATTAATAATTAAACTAAAAAAAAACAATGAGAGTTTTTAATTATTAAGGCGACTAAAAAGGTTGCTGTTGAGAAAATGAAAAATACTATAAAAGGGCAGCATATTGTGAGGAGAATCAAAAAGGGAAAACATCATAAGTGTCGATCAATGTGAGGGCAACTCTCATTTAACTCCCTTCCTAAATACTGGTAGTTTTAGTTTTGTTACCAAATCAGTTTCATTAAATTTATATCTTGGTATTATATTTATTTGATATTTTCATAGAATGTTAATAGTATGGATTATGTTTTTGTTATTTTCACGAATACGGAAAAAAACTTGTGTATCTTTGCATTGACAAGAATAGAGTTTACAATACAAGAATAGAGTTTACGGTACAAACAACGTGCATCTAACGTGCTAAGTGATCCTAACAGCAACAACTGGACCAACCTCTTTTTTAGATGAGGCCCAGAAGGCTCTATTTCATTAAGCGAGGAAAGAGTTTTTTACGATAACAAAACCGAAACAGACGGTAACACCAAGGTGACCGAACCACCAGACCAACCTAGCCGATTGCACCGGGTTGATATTACATAAAGAAACAACCAAAGTTTGAGCTTCGTCGTGCCCTATGGGTCATGACGAAGAGCTCCTACGTGTGCCGTTGAACGCCGGATACAAGAGCCAATTATCTAAAAAATTAGCTCTAATCAATTCAATCAGGAGGACTAATAGTTGAGCTAGTTTTTAGCCAAACCTTCGTCTATCTGTTAACCAACTATAGCTAGCTAGCTAAACTCTGTTAATTCAAGCTAATTTTAGCACAACTCATCTAATATAAACAGCTTCTTAGTCTAAGTTAACTAGAGCAAATTATCTTTGTAGTACACGAGGATGCAAGTAGAGAAAGTATTAATTAGTTTTTTAAGGCGAAGGAATCAGTGGCTGTTTGGGTGATTCCCCACATGGCATGTGTGTCTTCTCTCCTTCCTTGTTTCTTTTGATCAAAATGGTAGGATCGGCGATGAAAACCCTACAATCACACATGTCTGTATTCAAAGTATCTTGTCAGAAGGAGTAAGGACGATCAGAACGAAGGAGGTATTCCATTCCACGTAATGTGGGATGGTGCATGCACAGTGCACTTGCGGAAAACAACAAAATGGTTAGGCGCAGCTCCTACACGAAAGGAAGGCGTTCTGAGTCACCGCCGATGCGATGCAGCCACAGGCAAAGACAAATGCGGTTGTGCGTTGCACTGAATCGGATGATATGATGGTCGTCGTCGTCATCGTGTCGCTTTTTTCGGAAAGAGGAGACGGTGGTGCTCTCCTTCGTGCTACTGACACACAGGAAAAGAAGAACAGCTTCGCCCGGACGGAAAGAAGCATTTCATTTCAAGAATAGAAAAGGAGAAGAAAATATTCATTCATTTATATAAGCTAACAACAACTTTCGGTCACGATATGGTTCCTCAACAACTTTTCGGTCACGATATGGTTCCTACACTACGTCTGATACGATCATGCATCAGAGCACATCATCATCTAGACTCGTCTCTCGACTCTGCTTTAATAATGCATTATATTACTAGTATACACGGTACGTTACTACTAATCTCTTCCACTTCCAGTACTATTTTATTGGTCGATGAAGTTCAGTTTAAAGTTTAAGTAAGTGAGTGAGTAGGTGTTTAGTTTGTGAAATATTTTGGGCCGCGAACTTTAAAGACTTTTCGTTTGTATTTGATAATTATTGTCGATCGTAGATTAACTAAGCTTAAAAGATTCATTTTCGCACTTTTCAGTCAACCTGTGCAATTAGTTTTTGTTCATCTAAATTTAACGCCTATGATGCGTTAAGAAGATTTGATGTGATTTTAATCAGAAGACTTTTTGGGTTCTTTGTAAGTAAACTAAACACCCCTTTGAGTGAGCTTAAACGACACGCTTGAAGTAAGTTCCAGTAATAAAAAGAAAGAAAAACGGCCAGTGAAACAGATCCTCGTGTCAGCACAACGGACAGCGACACGAAACTACGCCGAAATTCCACCGAAGTTTGAACAATATTTGTACTGAAAGGGAGTACGTGGTAAAAAGTATAACACAGGTGCTTCGAGAGCGTTTCGACACGCACCAAAACAGACAAAGCACAAGGCTGACACTCCGGGCCCACGCGCATCAGACACTGAAGGAAGCCTCGCACTGCATCGAACGGTCGCGCCGCCCGCCAAGCCTCGTGTCGCGTCGCGTATAAAGAAGCCGCCCGGCCCCGGCGCCGGCCACCCCACCACCACCAGAACAAGCACACCAGAACCAGCCATGGCCTCCGCCGCGCCCTGCTCGACCTCTTCCGCCACCACCACTGCCAGAGCCCTGCTGAGATCCGCCACCGCCACTGGCAACAAGAAGATGACGTGCCTCTGCTCGCCGACGAACCCCAGGGTCGTTCCGCTGCAGCCGGCACCGCAACGGGCCACCGCGCCGGGCGGTGGCGGCGAGGCGGTGCAAGGCGCCAGCAGCAGGGGCGGCACTGGCACTAGCCGGGCGGCCAAGGACGGTCCGTGCGCGCGTTGCTGCTCAGAGGATCGGCGGCGGCTCGGGCGAGCTCGGCCGCCGCCGCCGCCGCGGCGCCAGGGACTTCCAGCCGCGGCCCTCCAGGCTGCGCCTCATGAACCTGTGAGCGCCGCCGCCCCCGCCGGCCGACCGGCCGGCCGGCCTTCTTGGATCTCGCGGCTGATCCGCCTGCTCATGCGAGCGCTGATGGTGCGCCACTATTTCGCGTACGCATCGATTCGATGACGCTAGATTGTACTACTATGTTGTTAATTAGCAGTAATAAAGAACGAAAAATACTACTTGTGGTACTGTGTACTCGTAGCCTGCAAATCGGGAACAGTGTGTATTGTGAGGAAGACGAAGCAAGATGATCCATTCCTCCATGTATGCTGTTGTCTATATTCAATTCCTTGAGTTTTTTAGAGAGGAAAGGAGGAAATCCATGGAAAAAGTGCACATGGTGTTCATGTTTGTTCATGTGCTTGGCTCTTGAGTTGAGGCTACAATAATATTCACTTGTTTTCTAAAAAAAAAAATTTTTGCGTTTTCAAGAAACAAAGTACTACTATTGCACGTTACAATTTATTACAAAGCATCTTTTCCCTTTTTTATTTTTGTGATGAGGGAGGGTGCGTGCGTGGATTGGTGTGTGCGGTGTGGACGTGCATGTTCACAGGACGCCCATGAGAGCTATCCGAAAGCAACGTTCTTTATGTGTGCGTCTGCGTGTGCATGTGACCTGCTTACTCTTTTTACTCCAGACTACTATTCGTTCCGTCCCCATGCCATGAAGTTTCGAGATGATGTTGCTCTTCTTTGTCACCCTCATATGCATAAGCTTTTTCTCTGCCTGTCTTGTTAAGTTCCAACAACCATAAACCATTAGTTGACAGTAATGTTCCTGTTTTTCTGTTTTTTATTTTATTTTAACAGCAGTATCTTTTAGGAGTAGATGATAAACCACGACTTGACACTGGTGTTCATGTTTTCCCCGACTTTTTCAGAATTTAACAACAGTGTTGTTTTAGTAGTAGGTGGTGTATCCGCTTACGGCGTATAACATTACTACTTTTTTCTGATTGTTATGCTTGCTAAGAAAATTATTGCCATCGACATACCTTTCAGGAAAGTTGATGACAAGGAGTTCATATAGTAAGAAGCATTTTTGATATATACCCTGAGAGGTGGGTTCAGATGATATCAAAAATTCTCAATCGTGTGTGTATGTTTGTAGACAAAGTTTACGTACTTCTTCTCAATTTTATTCAATTTTTTTTTCTCAATTTACCATTCTGTCCCGTACCTCTTCTTAAAACGCTATTAGTACGCTAGCTCCTGAGTACTTGTTTAGTAGGGTTTAGGGTTCCTTCTTGGACACTACTAGGAGCAAGAGCAACACTACTAGGAGTACTTGTCGAGCAAGTTCCTTCTTCACGAAGAAAATAACGACAAAAAAAAATGTAGAGGAGATGGTTCGGCATCTTCTCCTCCCTCGGACAAAAGTAAGCAGGTGGCGGCAAGTTAATTAGGGCGCGTAGGAAAAGAAAACGAAGCTTCTAGCAAACAAAGGGCTCGGAGTCGATCAGCCTCAGACGCGGTGTTTTGTCCCTCCTGAAGCGGCAATAGAAATACGAGTACGTACTAGACGCAGGATCCGAATCTGCTTACGTGCGAGCGCACCGGAGCGGAGTGGTGTCGAATACCATGCCACCCGAGTAATAAAGGTTTTTTTTTTTTTTGACAACACCCGAGTAATAAAGGTTGAAACAGATGGTGAGCCCGTATCGTCGTCCAACAATTCCTTTCAAGCTAGTAAATTGCCAAGGAAGTAGCTGTGTCATGTGCTTTAGAACAATACCTGTATCGTTGGTTACGTTCGTTTTAGCTACAGCCTACAGTGATTTGTTCTCTCTTTTAAAGAAATGAATTTTTTAAATAAAAATATAAAAATTGTTACCGTTTTGTAAATTTTATAAAACGCAACAGTGACGCTTAGTGATGAACTCTTCACAGGCTGTACCGTGCGTCCTTTCCCCATTGTCCTCGAACAGCATTTTTTTTTTTTTGGGTTCGAAGCTGGAAGAGAGTTAGACACAAAAAAATGTTAGTAATCGCACATAAACGCGTGCATGTCGTAAGTCTTGGGATTTCTAGAGGGACATGACATGCATGTTTCCATCTAGAGCGAGGGCCCACATTTTTTAAAAGTGTTGGATCAAGTAATTCTTCGGATGCTGTACATTCGTGCACCAATTATTGTTCTCGAATCTTGAACTCCTTTGATTTCAGCCGCATTTGTTTGGTGCGTTTGAAGCCGGAGGATGAGACCAAGAACGTCATTACCCTGCCTAGAGGGTAGTAACCCATACGTAGGTAAGTCCGTGACCTGGGCCTGAGGGAAACGGACTTTGTTGCCACAACGACGACTCCGTCCTTGGTCCTTGCTTCGATCGGTCGGTGCTTCTGTTCCATTTCCATCCGAGAACAGGAAATGCCACTACTAGATGTGCAACTAAACACGCAACGTACGTGGACATGTTATGACAGATGAGATTTAAATTTAATTGTTTCTTCTGAATTTATGCACCAATTCTATGTGTTACATAAACTCGTGCATGTCGTAAGTCGGTGGCGATAGTGGCGCTGGTGATATCTTCTTCGTAGAAGGCATATCAAGCGCTGGCCAACGAAAGTAAGGACTTGAGGATTCGATCAGAACGGCAGAACCTGCCGAAGAGAGCCAAATATTGGCCAGTACTACTTACGTTTGTCACCGTTTGTCGCCCAGATTAAAAGGCTGTCTTTTTTTCGGTGATTAAATCTTATTTAAATTTTTCACAAAATATAATTTATTTTATTATCTTTATTTTATTAATAAAGATATTTAAATATTAATTAATTTATTTTTATTATTTACATAAATATTTTGAATAAGATAGATGATCAAACATTAAGTTTAAAAGTCAAAAACAATAATCTCTATGGGCCAGAGAGAGTATTAAAATGTCTTGCTTGTTCGTGCAATCATTGCCTTCATGGTCACATGCCAAACTTTGGCCTGGGTTTGGTGCACTGTTGCTGGCGCTTATGATTTATCCGATGGCGATCGATGATCACTAGCATTTTGAACCCCGAAGACATGTACTCCGTACTACGTAACGTCCCTAACGGCAGCCAATGAGTAGGAAAACCAAAGACTGCCCGCTCTTGCAACGAACCTGATATGTACAGGAGTCATCGTTACGGCATGACTCTTATTGATTATTTTATATCTCGCCAAACAAAATAAGGATAGCACGGCACGTCGGCCAGGCGCCCGCCGTGCCGCCGAACACGCGACATTTCGACACGACCACGCGCATGGCTGATTGCCCGGTGCCGCTGCGCGGCGCAACAAGCACTCGTGTGGCCAACGGCGGCGTCGCACGTGTCCGCGCGCAGCACTTCACCGGTTGCCCGGGCGCAGGTTTTCGGTTACGGACGCGGCACGGCGTCGTGTCGTCCCGGTGGACCGGGTCGTTGCTTCTCGTTCCTCCGTCCCGACATCTTGGAAGCTGCAGATGCGACGCGATTGTTGCCTGCGGGCTGCTGCTGTTCCGTGCCCTGACGGACCGGACTGCCCTTGTGCTCCGGTCCCAAGTCAGAGGATGATGAGTTGTTGGTCCGATCTGCTGCTCGTCTAGTCTGCCCTCCAGGCCCGGCAAGCATTTACTCCCCTCCGTCCAGCGAAAAGAACGCAATTGTAAGACCGGACATGGGTACCGATGCAATGCGTAAAATTACCAAAATACCCCTAGAATCGACACTCACACGCAGTTCCAAATTTGATACGAGTGTTCTGGAAAGGTGCGGGCGGTATTGGAGTGCATGCGGCAGCGCTGGTGGCCTCCCCGCTGAAACGAGTGGACGAGAAGCGTGTTGGGATTTTTTTAGAACTCGTGCATGAGCGGGCAGGAGTCAGGCCCGAAAGTACGCTAGGGCCCAGTGAAGCACCCATAGGCTACTTTAGCGTTTTTTGGTGAGCAAAATTTTGAACCCCGGATTGCAGTCTTTTGGTGGACGGAGGGAGTACGTATGTGTTGCCGGTTATAACTGTTCTGTTCTGTTTCGTTCCATGCCAATGTGTCATGAAGCGGCGGGCGACAGGTGCCGAGTCCATGTCCGTCCCCGCAACGATCAGGTCCAAGCTGGGAGAGCGGGACGGGGGGCATGGAGGAGGAGTAGAGTGACGGAGGCTCCCCGTCCGGGCGGGGTTGTTATCGAGCTGCTAGACTAGTTCTCCGTTCCGACAGGTCGAAGCGTTGAATTCGACTCGCGCCGACGCGGACGTTCAGGGAAGAAGAATTCTTCGGCTAATCTGGGTATGGCCGTTAGATATACTACACTGATAGTGGTAGCAGCACTAGTCAGCTGCTGCTTCTGCACTCCACGGCTCCACCAACGCACCCAGCAGCCCAGTTTGAGTGTTTTTTTTTTAGTTTTAAAACAACTGTACTGGGGCCGTTGTATGCTGACCGGTAATACTGTTACTGCACACGAGTCTGCACGAGTGAGTTGCCTGGTTTTCCTGCGTTGAAGTTTTGCAGCGGTTCATATATCAGGCGGAGCTTTTTCTAAATTCTATTCCATCTCAAAGTTCAATGGATAAATAAATGACGAAGGCGCTAAACAAGTCGTAAATCGTTTATTGCGGTCGTCGTTAACTGATTCCTGTAGAATGAACAGAACACAGGAACAGAGTTGTTTTAGCTAATAAGTGTTCCTCAGTAAGTTGTTAGTGTCGCTCTGCCTAACCAACAAACAAACCAGTATCAAGAACCAGAGAGCAGGTGAGCGACGCTGAGCTGGCTGGCTGTGCGCCTCGCTGCCCACCGTATTCGCGTGGCATGACGAAGCCTACGAGCCCACGGAATGAAGCCTCCACACACCCTGCCTGCCTGCCCGCTCGCCGACCAAGCTGGCACGGGGGCCGCGTGATGGCAAGGGCGGCATGACGGCGGACGCGACGGCGGCGTCACCCGCCTCCGACGATCGACGAGGCCAAGCTTATCCCAGACGATCGAGGAGAGGACCCAGCCAACAACCAGAGGGATAGAGAGGACACAGGGGTTTTGATCTGGACAGAATCATGAAAGTGGCCTCCACAGTTGGGGCAAAAAATCCAGTTGTCTCCATTCCTCAGTCATGTTTATCCATCCAAGAAATTTCATTCATCAAACCGGATAGTCGCACCTCATCGGCTGGAATTCTATGTACACAAGAAAGCCCTTTTCATGGATGAAGATCGATCCATGGATCAGGCTCCCAAACAGTCCTGATCACTCCCAGCTCTCCCAGCTCCAAGCTTTGTTCATAATTTCTGAATTAGTTCTTACTCGCTCTCATCCAGTCTCACTGTCTCAGCGTTACAGCAAGAGATTTTTACTACTGCTACTAGTGCTATAATACTATTCTAGTGCTAGTTCTACGATGGCATGTCGGCAGGTTCTCTATTGATGGTGTCCGTTGTCCGTGGCGGTCACCAGCGAAGGAGACGGAGGAGAGGCGGCTGGGTGAGCCGGGCGCCACCGACGCGACGGCGATGCTGCGACAGCTGCGTGGCGGGTGAAGAAGGTCGGACGGTGGCCGCGAAGCGCGCGGCGCGCACTCGCCGCCCTCCGGCGCCGATCCGCACCAGCGCGCTGCCCCATCCGCCTGGCGCCCGCGCCGAGCCGGCTTGCAGTCGGCGCCGGGGACGGGGACGGCGGGGCTCGGCGCCGTGCCGTGCCCGTGCGCGTGCGGGGCGGCGGCCGGCTTGACGCGCTCGCAGTGTGCAGGCTGCAGCGGAACGAGGCCGGGGTGGTTGGTCGGCGAGCACGTACGGGTCCCGCCGGCCGCGCGACGACGACGACGAGACGCTGACAACGGTGACGGACTGCCCGGCCGGTGGCCGCGCGCGGGCGCCGGCGCCGGCGAGCAGACGCGTGTGGACGAGGTGGAGCGGTAGTGCGCGGCCGGAAGGACCGGGCCGCTTGGCCTCCTTGTGGTCGCCACCAGTCGCCATGGGAGATCGATCGCCGCAGGTAGGCAGGCAGGCGAGCGCAGGTGGACGGTTGGAGGCTGGAGCTCGCGAAATGGGCGCGGGCGAAGTGAGCAGTGGTGGTGTTCTGGTCGTCTGCTGGTGGTGGTGGGTGGTTTCGTTTGGGCAAACTGAGGGGCGAGGTGGGAGGCTATTTATGAGGATGGTCAGGGGCGGTTGGTAACTCCGCCCGGGCAGGTTCGGGTGGGATTTGGCGCTAGAAGAAAACTGTGGTTAGGAGGCTGCCAAAGCGGTGGGCGCCGTGGGGCGGCTGGCCGTTGGGACCCGCCGGCAGCAGCACCGGAAGGCTGGTCCCGGATTCGATCGAGGTAGGGTAACGACCACTATGAGTGGGGCCCCGGATCGAGATTTTATTCCCTTTTTTTTTTTGAATCGAGGAAATTTTATTCATGCCGAGCTTCTGCTGTCGTGTGTTTGCTAGAATCTGTGCCTACATTTTTGGAGAAAACGGAACCGCAGCTTTTTCTCTCGCTGATTCTTGTGTAATTTCTGCGGGTTTTTTTTCCTCTGTTTGGTCATGAAGGTATATATGCGTGGTCTGAAACATGTTAAAAGGTCGTCTCCAACAGAGACATTATATAGGCAAAAATGCATGGTCCGTAGGTCGGAAAGAGCCTCCAAATTGAGAGTTGGCAAGTCGATTAGCCATTTTGCATCCAAGGAGAGAGGAAACTCATATATGCATCTTCTTCTCTCATCAACGCGCCAAATTAGTTTTGCTCGGACACGGTGGCCGTGGGGTACCGGAGGGGCAGGTGGAGTCGAGGACACGGCCACAAGGGCTCCGCCGCCAAGCCGAGAGGAGGCCGGAGAGCAAGTCGAGACGGGCAGGGAGGAGCGGGCGGGCCAGCGGCCGAGGTTCGGGCCTCGCGGGGAGCTCGCCGCCGTTAGGAGGGCCACGGGCGCCGCCGAGGTCGCCATAGGCCGCTCGATCTCCGCCGTGGCCGCCGGGACCTCCATGGACGCCGACCGGTTCGGCGCGAGGTGGCGCTCATCGCGGCACGGCGCTCTCCTCTCTCCCACCCCGCGAGGAAGTTTGCGGGACCTCGAGCCGTCCTCCATCCGTAGAAGCGGGAAGGACGGGAAGAGGAACTCAGGTCGGTACAGGAGGGAGAGGCGGCCTCGCCCGGGCGGGATGAGGGGAAGCCGGCCGGTGATGGGCCGAGAGCAGGCCGTCGGGACTCGGGAAGAAAAAGCGAAGGAGGAGAGAGAGAAACCGTGCGATGGGTATTTTCTTGTGCGTTCTTTGTTGGAGAAGGCGTTGTTTTACGACCTTGCATTTTTTACTGTGGGCGTTCAAAGTAGAGATGAGTCTCGGTAGGCTGTTGGAGACAGCCCCCTAAACTCGTGCTGACACAATATTTGTTTTTGGGTTTGTAACTGTATAGAGAATGGCGCATCTTCTCAGGTTACAATTAGGTGATGTCTGAAAGTCATGTTGCGCAGTGGCTCGTTTGTGAAAAAGGGGAAAATGGTCCATTCGAAAACCACACACTGGTTTGGGATTATTTATGTGTGCATGTTGGTGTTTCACTTTCAGCTTGGATCTCACTCTGCCAAGCCTCCGCATTCCAGTGTGCAGAGCCCACCGGTTGGTTCTTCGGTGCAAAAACACCAATCTTCTTTCGGGAGGGAGCACACAGAAACTGAAGAGTGATGAGGACGAAATGTTTGTGCCGAAAGCAACCGAGAGCAACCTTAGCATGGGCAGGCATCCAGGCGGGCGCGCTCTGATCCGATCCGACGTGACGCTCGAACGAACGACCGACCGACCAGGAGGAGGACGTCCGTCGGTCAGCCCCGCGGCTGCATCGACGGAAGCCAGCCGTTCCGCGCCGCCCGCCAAGATTCATCCGATTCCGCTGACTGCGCGGACACCTTGTTGCTGGCCCGCTGGCATGTGGGCATGGCACGGGACCGGTCCGCCGGCCGGCCACTCCCCTGGCCACTGGCCCGCCGATCTGTCGCCGCCATGACGGCACGAAGGTAGCCTACTTTTGGCTGGAGAAAGGTGAGAAGTTGCTGTATCTGCTGCAGTGTTCAGGAGTCCGTGGGAAGGAAGCGTGGCGCTCGCTTTCGGCGATAGGCACCACACAACAGAACACAGGCGTCGCATGATCGTAGCACCTGGCCTGGCTCTGGCTGGCTGTGCGGAAAGCCGGCTGGCCGGGTCGTTTGTCTGGCCCGGCGCGGGTTTTTACCCGACCGGTTGAACCAAGCCGCCGGGGGTCCGGTTTGATTTCCGGACGGTTACCCGATTAAGCGTGGGAGTTACGATTAGGTTTGGTTTTTTGAATTCAATTGAATTCAAATTTTCCAGTTCATCGGTAAAATCTCTTTTTACGGTAGGTTTGGCCGGTTTCTGGAAATTACCGGTATAAACAGTTTACCCAGCGGTTTGAGCGGTTTTGAGCGGTTTTCAAATTCAAAATTTAATTTTTTTCATAAAATGCTAAAATTCTAAAATCTTTTCGTGATTTACGTAGAATCCAATGATGTCAAAATTACTCAAATTTGAGTGTGTTTAGTATGCTTTTTCGACCTTCATGATTTAATGGGCCTTTAAATGGGTCGGGCCGGCATTTTGTACTGTTTATTTTTTTTTTTTTTTCAAACTTAGATTTGAAATTTTTTTATACCAAACGAACTCAAATTTGAGAAATTTTTTACACCATTGATTCTACAAATTATGAGCTATTTTACAGAATTTTTTGAATTTTTTTCAAATTTTACATTTTGAATTTCAAATCTTTTTATACCGGGCGGTCCGGATACCGGCCGGACCGTAAGTTCGGTAACCGCGGTTTCCCGCGGAAACCGACCGGTATAAAAACCCCGGGTCCAGCAACGTGCACGTCTCCGTCAGTGTGTCGTGCTTCCTTTCCGCTTGGCTAATCCTTTTCAGTTTTTAGTAATCCATCGTATCATATCGTCTCCTTGCCGACTGTGTACTGTAAGTAATTGATCATCGCGCCAGCACCACCAACCTGCCGGTATAGTGTATGCCGGTATGGCAACAACACATACACGCGTCGCTAGCGGGGCGGGCCACGCCGGCACAGCACGGCGCGCGCGGTGGGCGCGGCAGAACGGGACGACGGCCCGGGAGGCTACGTGGCGGCCAGCCGTGGCGCACCGCAGCCCGTCGACTCGAGGACAGCGCAGCATGGGCAGCCGCCTACTGCTTGTATTTTACTGTACACCGTTCGCCACTTCGCCTGCAGCACTGCCTTGTTTAGTTGGACAAAAAACTCGCCTGACGACCGCTTGAACTCCCCAGAAGACAATCAGAAGACGCTTCGCTTGTTTTGTGGAAACATTGTCCAATCATAGACTAACTAGGTTCAAAAGATTCGCCCCTGGCCATGTACAAATGTAACCCGCCTGTAATTAGTTAATTTTTTTACCTACATTTACCGCTTCGAACATACGCCTTTTAGTGTATTTAACGTGATGTGCTGGAGAGAGAGTAAAAAATTAGAAGTTGGAGGCAAAAAAACTTGCCCACCATGCTAGCTGCTGCACCTGCAATAAACTGATCCTGCATTGCCGCCGGGTATATACTCCTATGGCCTAGTATCGTTAAGAACTAA